>JAGXCT010034940.1:75670-109389 GCA_022495035.1 Philopotamus ludificatus
GCAAAGACCCGCCCCAGGGTTATAAGGCCACTGTTTAGTTTAGTTTAGTTTAGTTTAGGAATATGTTCCAAACCAAGCCAATTCTTAATTCAAAATATAAGGTTAAGCGAAAAGAAATGACTGTATTAGTAAGCTTTTTTTTTACATGTTTAGGTCCGAGATTTACGAGACTCATTTGATTAGTTTATGCTGTTAAGATTTCTGCGATATTTATGGTAACGTTTTAAATCCTTGATAGTACTATATTTGGTTTCAAACGTTCAAAAGTAGAAATCAAGGAATTATTATTTTACAAGACCTCTGTTTTTCATGTAAAAGATAATTTTAAAAAGCACGGATAAATAATAGACAAAGAAATAGTGTACAATTCAACCTTTCTTCGACGGTCTTAGAACAAGAATTACCATTTTTTTAACTAGAGTCTTTTAACACTTTATGAGCCGCAAGGTTTTACATCAAACCTAGCATGAGGACCGTATGGTTTCATGTAATGATAATCCAAGCTAACATGCACGTGTATCAATCTGTGATCAAATAGTAGAATTACATTGTGCATCGTTATCAGAAAAAAAATGCAAAGTATGCCTCTCACGCCAAAAGGCGTGAACGGCTTATAACGCTTGGCTACAAAATCACGCCAAAAGGCGTGAACGGCTCATTAAGTTTTAATATGAAACCGATCCGATTCCTTGATGAATTGTTACTGGGGATGAAAAATGGGTATCATCATCAAATACTGTGTCTACCCCTGGGCCATCATTGGCTAAAAAAGTTTATCTTTTTGTTGAATTAATTAATTAAGTTAATATTAATAAAAATTATTTATCTTTATTGTACACAACTGCAAAAGATTAAATAAAAATGTACTATAGCGAGACATCGCCGAGTTATCCGAGAATCATATCATGATTAACTATTTTTATTCTTAGAATAATCCATTTTTTTAAAAAAATCTAGATAATGATGAAGAATTCATCAGATTGTTACTGGTAATCAAGTCTTTGTGTCTACTTTCGGATCATCTTTGACTAAAAAAGGTTTTTAAAAAGATTCTCGAGAATGATAATGGAAAACCACTTAGCAATAATTAATTACACACAATAAAGTAAGAAAGCTGCATATTGAAGTTCTAAAACATCTTCTATATTCATCTGATGTTGCACTTTCGAACTATTATTCAGACTTAGGACCATCAAGTCGATTGAACATTCGCTTCGATATACAAAAACATAAACTGTCTTAAGATGATTAATAAATTTATACTTTTAGATTAATCCCAAACATTCTATAAGATTGATATATGCTCTTTTGATAGAATTTTATTATTATTATTTTAATAATTAATGGTTTTTCTCAAAAAATCGCAGAGCAAACAGGTACGACCTTTCTGACACCCAGCAATAAAATCAGCCTTCAATGTTGCTACTGATAGTAAGATACGCTAGAGACAGGCTCAGAAATTGCTAGTGCTTCGTTTCTTTCTTCTGTTGTTGTGTTTATTGGGTCATTTTCTATATTTCGTAACAAAAATAGGTCATAGCGATGATATCTTGGATCAAGCGAATCAGATGGATCGTTGCGTACATTTTCATCTCTACTTTATATATTAGAGATTTTCTTTATGATGTGTATTATTATAGTTTTGTGCGAGTTTCCCTATTGTGTATATAGTTTTAAAAAAAAATATTCTGAATTATTGCAGCAAGTATTGCTTATCTCAGATTGATTCGTAAAATAACCTGGATAGATTTTTTTTAAATTTTTAAATATTTTCTTCTTTATTTTACTGATCCTCACTGGTTTTTCTACTAATTAAATATAAAATAATAAAACGTATTATTCAAACGGCATTCGTTATTCAAATATTTGACGGGGTGGATAATCGAACCTTCTGATGCACGTACAGAGGTTGTGCAATTGCACGTGCAATATTTCGAAAGCGCTCTGTCGGCAAATCGAAGCCGGAGATATTTAACACGTGCATACACGTGCTCGGCCATTGTGTGTTTGGCAACCGATTTATTAATTACACACATATACTCCAGGTATATCGGGGCCAGATAATAAGGTACCCAGGTAATCCGGTGGGGAGGTTTGTTTGGCCTGCTGAAATGCGTGCACCACTAATTAGTCCACATTGCCAATCCAATCTTGGCGTTGGTAGCGCGGAGATTAGACGTATGCAACCGAGGAGATTGCGATTAATTGATATTGGCAATCTGGGATAGATCAGAAATGGCTGGAAAATATCTATACATATGTGTTATCGCAGGTTCAACAATCACTTTATCATTGTATCGTCATCAAGAAAAACTATGGAATTGATAAATGTTTATGGTGTTTATTTATAAGCTTTATCGACAATACCATCACCAACTCTAGTATGACACCCAAGTTTCCATATTCGCCGGACATTTCCGTAACCTTTTCCACTCTGGGTATTTTTCTACAACCCCAATCAGATACTCTGTAAAAAAATTAATACGAATTTGGTAAAAATATATATATATATATCGGCGAAGTTAATTAAATACATCTATACTATTGTATTTGTTCCGTGATTAAATCACTTTTTACTTAAATTAAAAACTTGGTTTATTAGTTTTGGCACACTGTCTGGGAATACTGACACGTTTTCGTTCAAATGTGTATGACCGTGATTTATGGAATAAAATTTTGGTTCACTTTGATGTAAATATTTGCGTATTTTTTATTATAATTACAATTTTAAATTATGCATATTTTAGGAAATATTTGCTTTAATTTTCAATCAGAATAGCAAACGATGCAATCGCAATACTTTTTTTGTAGATCGATTAGATTGACGTGATTTAATCGCTGCTCTAGATCCACTGAATGTCTATCTCTTTTTTTATTAATCTTTCCCTGTGACTTCCAACCACTTAAATAACTAGTATATCTACAAATTGCAAATGAGTCAGTGGTTTTTAGTTTCTTTTTAGCTTATTTTTTATAGGTTCTAATAATCAATAGGTTCTAAATAATTAATTAGAATAATTGGCCCTACTATTCTATCAGCTAAAGTAAAATTAATTATTTTTTGTGAAAAATTATTAGACAAACAGTACAATATTATAAGTTCTTGATGACGTGGGATTAATTAATGTTGAATTCTCTTCATCGTCTGTCTCATCGCTAGAGTATGCACATTTCTTTCCTTTGTAAGGGATGATTTTACTTCTACTATCTGTTTCATTGCCGAGCAAATTGTTTTCGCCAATGTCTATTTCATCACTATTTTTATCATTTTTTGGCAATTTTTCACAATTCTGAATGAATGAGCTATTAATAATTATTCATTACCTGTCACAATCATCAGTATTATAAATATAATTATCAAATTTAAAATGGCCATCATCACTACTATCGAAATAATCATTGTCAAAAGTATCATTGAATTTGAAAACAAAAGTTTCATTATTTTTATTATTTTCCATAGTTTATTATTTAATTATAAACACTATTTCACTGATTTTACTGTTTCACTATTTTTATCAACTAATTATGTATGTAATGGAATTAAAAAAATAATAGTTCCACAATAAAAAAAATAGGGTCACAGTACACAGCTTGGGACAACTTTCCGATATGAAGAATCCGACTGACTGTTCCAAAAAAATTGGCATATGAAAAATATCGATAAATGCATATTTCTGAGAATTATTTACGTGTAATTATAAATTTAAATAAAAAAATTGTAGAATTACTCTACATTTTGCAACCCTTCTCGATACTTAGAAGCAATAATATTTAGTAAAATTTAGCTGCGTCCCATTGAAATCGGCGCTTAAACTTATTCTGCCTTTTGGCCATAACTACTGGCCTTCAGAGCTTCCTACCAAACTCAGTTGGGCCAACAGTTATGGCCTTCAGAGTGAAAAGAGTTAAGATGATTTTTTTCAACAATGAGGAGTTAAAATTAGAATCGCTTAAAGATCAAAACGCCATACTAAAAATTATGGAAATGACTTTTTAACTTAGATCAAGATCCAGATGCTGTCATAAATCTAGATTTAGTTCAAAAAATTTATCCGCCGCAATTTTTTTGTGAATGGAGGAGTTTTCGCAAATATTTGAAAATTTTACAGCATAAAAAATAGTCAAACTTATTAATGTGATATTTGTTTTAAAAGAAGAATATTCAGTACATTTCTTCTATAACTATATTTAAAAATAATAAACTAACATTTCTATTACTGATCTCTCAAACAGCTATATGGTATTCATATTTATAATATAGATTTAGGTATTTATGAGTCAGGATATCCATGAAGAAAACTGAAGCTAGTTAAATGTTTGAGAGCGAATAAAGTTAACCATTGACACAGCTGTTTCAATAACACACGATAGATTTAGGTATTTCCTATTTAATGCGATCAAATTACCTTTAATTAATTTATTTTTTCACATCTAATCAGAACTTGTAGTCAAAGATAAAATTAAAAAAAAAATAGCATTAAAACATTAACGCAATCCGCAGTTAATTATTCACTATTCATCTCATAAAAATATTGCTCTTTATGCTGACGTCACAGAAATTTTATCAAGTCTATCTATCTAATTTTATCTAATCTAGTCTTGTTCATTTCACTAAAAAATTCAAGGCTATCTCAATAATCTTTCGAATTGGACCAAATAAAGCTTCATTCGAATAAATTCAGAAAAAACAAAAACATTTTTTTTCACAAAAACCCGCTTAAAACCTAATAAAATTTAATTTAAATTAAAATCTCTTCAGTACAACAACGAAACAAAACACCTCGTGGACATATTTGACAACTATCTTACATAGAAATATCAAATTATAGATTTTTGTGGATAAATAACTTCAGTTTATCCGGCTGATCGCAAACAACAGTAATCTTTACTTGGTTAGAAGTTGTTGTGTATATTGTAAAATAATAATGTAAATTGTAAAAAATAAAAAAGAACGTTTTAGGTTGTAGAAAATGAATCCACCTGACAAAACTGCGATCTTACATAAAGAAAATATAAGTTCTCGTAAAATTACAGCATTGGTGAAATTTATTCATTCTGCACTGACTAAATTCATAAAGAATTTTCAAAATACTAGATCCGTAGAGCTTAAAAAAGGAAAAGGATTAAATCAGAATATATCCGCTTAGAAGATCGTCGTTTAAAAAGAGTTCTGCTTAACCAACCGATTGAAAACTTCAGTGGATATTAAAGCAGAGTTCATCAGATGTAGAGGAACTGAATTCAGTGTTGAAACAGTATGAAGAAGGATCATAAAAGTTGGTTTCATGGCATGATCAATGGCGAAAAACACTTCTCTTGAAACAATTGCGGACCAAAAGCCTCTAATGGGCAAAAGTTTGCCCGACTTGGACTAAAGAAAAGAAGGAAAGTCCCTTCTTGGATGAAAGCATAATTAACTTGTTTGACTCGGATGGGATTCAGTATATAAGGAGAAAAACGGATAAAGGCTCGATGAAGAATGCATCAGGTCAACGGTATTTAGCAGAAAAAAAATGTTAGGGGATGCTTTTCTTATGATTGAGTTGGAGATTAAGAATTCGTTTTTGAAACCGTCAATGCAGAAGTTTTCTTCGAAGAAGACGATTCTTCACCATGCTATGAATCATATTTATAGGCAAACTTTTCATAATACTTAAATAAATATCTAATATTTTGATTTAATTATAAAAATTATATATTATTGCTTATTAATTTTAAATTAATAATATTCGACAATTTAATTCTACCTAAAACCGATTTTCCACGAGTCTGATAACCATACTTCCCGTTTTCACAATAGAATTCACGCAAATAATGGAATAAGATTCAGAATATATATATATTTAATATTTGAAATGAACCACAATCGGCATACCGCGCATAATGAGGTCCTCCTATTCATACGCAGTCACTTCCGCGTAATCAATATGGCCAGGGGTGGCTCACCCCGCCGACGCGGTCGTAACGAGGCCCTAATGCCACCCCTTAATTAAAACATCATGCTTCATTTTTCTATTCATCCAGCGCCGGTCCATCCCTTCCGTCTCCGGGCCCGTGGGGATCTGCGCCTACCCAGCCACCATCCGCCACCACCGCCAGTGCCATTCACAAGTTTCGGCAGTCAATATTGACACGTTGACTTTTTTCATGTGCACAGCGTAATTATATTAAGCCTTTGTGCTGAGAGAGGAGGGGCGATCTCGTCTGACGAATGTTTGATCAGTGCCGCCTGCTTCCGGTGACGATGATGATTTCCGTCTGTTCACACGTATGCGAATATTGCGATATCCTATTCGGAATTCATAGAACGGTATTTGCGAGAATATCTCTGGCATGTCAGTAATAATCTACCTACGATTAAAAGGTTGCCGTATCCGAGTACTAGTTGGCTCCAACTCTGTATTCCATTACGGTAATGGTAAGACGTGTAATTATTATCTGGACCGGGGGCACGATGCCGTGGACAGGGATGTGCTAAAACTAAAATTTATCTACCTCGATACCGTATCATGCCCCAGGGATTGCAGCTTGCCATTTTGAGTTTATCAAAGCAATGCCATTAATTTGTTCCGATTATATAAGCACGGGGGACGGCCAAGCGCAAAATGTAATCCACCTCTAGGTCTGCAATTGCTTGTGCCATGTGCATGGTGGATGCTATTCAGAATTCACAGATGCGATGGATGCTTATTATATCTATAATAATTGTATATACGTAGTTAAGTTCGAGCACATTCATTTGCTAAACAGGTTATTATAAATATAAATTATTTTATTCAAAGATATCGTTTACTACGTGCAAATATCGTAGGTAAAATATTTAGGGGTGTTGTGGAAGATTATAAATTAAAAGAAGTATATTTCAAAAGTGACTTTATCCTTAAATAAAAATAAACTCTCGAAATATTTTTGTTCATCGTTATTATTTATTTTCCTAAATCAATGTAGATATTATAAAATAGTTGGATAAGGGCTGTTAGGCAGATGAATTTATTTTTGAAAGCCGCATATTAAACATATATACATAGAAATGTATGTTATAACAAAGTTATACCACTTTATACTTGTTCTATCGTGTTTGGGATGTAAACTTTTGGAATCTATCATATGGAGATCTGTTGAAAAGCTAATACATTCATTAAAAAAATATATATTAGCAAAATTTCTTTATTTCTCAAAAACTATAAGATGAAAGAAAGATATTTAAAAAATATTGGTAGTGCTTTTACTAATAACCCCTTGTGTGATTTGCCCGAATACAACTCGGGTAGGTATTTTGCTGACACAGTGATTTGCCCGAACTGGATTCGGGCACATCGTACACGAAACTTTTATAGTGATTTGCCTGAATCCAGCTCGGGTCATTCCCCTAACAGTCTAGAGAACGCATCGCGCGCGTTGAGCGACACGTGTCGTAATTTGATCTTTCGAGAACAATTACCCACTTTTTTCCAAGAGATTGACCACAGAAGTGGTTAAGGAGTAACATACGAGGATATCGTTTTCAAAAGCCAGTTGAGTTTCGGTTGAGGATCTGTTAACACATAAGCAATTTTTACGACTAAGAACAAAATTGTCTATTAAATAAGCAGCAAATATAGTCAGATACTCTTGGTTTTGAAGTGCAAAAATATTTTTAAATAATTAGCGAGTTTCATAAACAGAATACCGCCTAATTTAACTGATGAAAGCTATTAAAGCTATACTAGTTTAGAGTTGTTTTTACATATTTGGGCTGGAAACATGGAGATCTGTTAAAAAGCTAAAACTTTCAATTGAAAAAATATCTATCATTAGTTTATTATTTCTTTAGAACTTAGTGATAATAGACATTTTAGCAAGGCGAAATTTGTTATTAATAATAACCTTCTTTTTTGATATCTTTTGGTCTTATAGATCTAGAAAAGATTTATCCTATTGTTGGTAACTATGCTCTATTTTCATATAGTACTTTTAGGTGTTGCCCTGAAATTTCATAATACAAAATATATAAATATATTTAATTATATTATTATTGTCTTCTTGCTAAAATATCTTTATTAGATATTATTACATAAAACTAGATTTTCAGTCTGGCGATAAGTTCCTTCAGCAATTCTGTCTTTATCTCTTTAATCTAGTCAAAAACTTTTTCTTTGTATTTATTTGTTGGCTATAATAAATGTCGTAGGAGACTATGTCCAGGAAAGATGAGAGCTGTTTAAAAATAGTATTGATTTTGGCCAAAAAATATTTTACATTTTCCTTTTTTTCCATAAGAAAAAATTGCAAATTTGAAAAAATCAGCCATTTTCAGGAGCAGTCCATAAAAACCAATTGTATCCATATTCACAATATAGTCTAACACAGTGGTTCTTAACCGGTGCACCGCGGTGCACCGGTGCACCGCGAGCTTGTTGCAGGTGCACCGCGAAAAAAATTGGTAAAAACGAAAAAATCCGCAAAATAGTGAAAACCGAAAAAGTAGTTGGCGAAATTATGAAAGCCAACGATTCCCATATTATTAAAAAAACCTTGCATTTCTATGAAAGCTAAATATAAGTCTTTGCTTTTTCACACTGAAGTCAAGTGGTTATCTAGGGGTAAAGTTTTATCTAGATTCATAGCACTTAAGAATGAGTTATTAATCTTTTTTCGAAATGAAGGTATGGATGATTTTGTTAAATGTCTTCAGAATAATGATTGGTATACTAAAGTAACATATTTAGCAGATATTTTTAATAACTTAAATAACGTTAACACAAGCATTCAAGGAAAAAACGAAAATTATTTGTCATCCATTGACAAATTGTCAGGATTTAGACTCTTACAAGACCAATCACTATCACCAACTTCCTATTTTAGTTCTTCTATCCGACAACGTGTATCTCTCATAGGTTAAGTAACTTCAGAGTCTGAATTTTCGTCTGAAGATATATTCAAATGATAGACCAAATTATCCGGACCTTTTATGACTTATTTATCGTTGCTCTCAATAAAAACATTATGTATTTTATGTATCTTCGGGTATTTTTAGGCGAAATCTTGAGTTTTATGCTTTTCAAATAATAAAAAAAATCATTAGACCAATTTAGACTCCATTAGGCGACTTATTTATGGGACACAAACAGGGTACTATAAAAAAATCAACGTTAACGTCCATGTACGTTTATACTAATCAAAGGGTTAATATGTCATTTAGCATTTATTTGTTACCTAAAGCTAGTTTCAGTAACCCCATTATGCATCATATTACAAACATTATCTAATTGAATATAAAAAATGTGTTTTTAATAATAAATGCCGAATTTATATATCTCAGGTAAAATTTGTTTATATTACTCTGAAAAAATATAAAACAAATTTCTATTTATACGTAATACGATAAGTATGATAATATTACTGCACAGCTTTTTTTTCATTGCTCAGTTGTTTATATATTTTTTTTTTAATGGCCAAATAATTATGTATACTATTTATATAAATAAACAGATCTGAAAGTGAGTAAAGCTCAAAAATATGAAGTATATATTATTAAAAAAAACAATGCTGTCTTAGTAAATCATTGCTTTTTCCCAAAAAATGATATTCCTGATCATAAGATAACAGTTTAATTAAAAACCTGATTCTCCGAAATCTGAAATACTATCTCAATAAAAAAGCTTTTCATACTTTGTTGCTTATTCTTGGAAAATATTCCATGAGAATTGTCTCTAGCTTTAGCATATTATCTAAGATAGCAGCAACTGACGTGTAATCCGGCATGGACCTCATGCTTTGCTATATTTATAATTCCGTTAGCTTGGTAATGCTTTGTAATTCCGTGTTTCCGTGAGAATTTCTTCTACCTTCTCTTGCATAAAATATTTTTTTTATTCCTCATATATTTAGTTGTTAAAATTATCTAATAAATATTATATAAAAATTGTATTCTTCCTATCTTGAATCTATTATATCTTGTTGTGCTTAGACACTGAGTAATATTGACACATCCAAAGTCACTCATGCTTTTACCTCCAATCACGATCTTCCCAGGGGTCCATCCCGCCAGACAATCACTCAAACTACGCGAATCAAGAAAGCTCTCGCACGGGAGGGTGAAAATACGTATTGAAAAATGTTTTTAGCACAATTAAACAATTTATCAAAAAGCAAAGGCACGCCATCGAAAACAAAGCGGCCTGCGGCCCCGCTCTTCAATCAATAATTCCCCGAGTGACAGGTGATTCATTCTGCCCAGGCCGATTCCGGTGCCTCGTCCAACCCCCACCATGCCACCATCCCCCATCCGCCGTCATTCGGTGTGTTGATGTTTAAAAAAAAGAAGAGAGAACGGGGACATTATCAATCGAACAAAAGCCCCAAAGTAAACTTTGCCATGGGGAGGAGTGGAGGAGATCAACCCTCGGCAAACCGAGCAGAAGTAACGAAATAGGTTTTATCTCGGAGAGCGAGCAAGCAGCGTATAATAAAGCGCCTAATATTGAATCAACATCTGACGGTTAGCAGTTTATTTTAATTTCAACTTGAAAGTATTAATCCGAAACCTTTAGAAATGCCGGGGTGGGTCAACTTTCCGTGGGGGTGAGCGCCGGCGGACGGCTCTTCGCGTTTATCTGCGAAGAGGTGAAGGGCGCGATTTGGGAATAAAGGGGGATACCGCGGCATCCCGGGAATATTTTCTTAATCCGAAAATCAAAGGATGTAGCTTTCAGCATAATTAGAAAACGTAAACAATACGATTCTCAGCATATTTGCTGTGTAGCTTCGGGTTAGGTTTGTACTTATCGCCACATTGCAGAGCCCTAATGCCTGCGACCTCTTAAAGACGGCACCTGTTTAAGTGGTCCACTTCAAGATGGCACCTGCGGCACATCAGTTTCGTCGTCGACGTGACGCAACTAATGCGATGGGGTCCGGCGGACCTCATCCCAGGAATTTGGGCATTTGTGTCCTTTTTTAAGCCGTACTCACTAGCATAAGCACCGCATAAAACAGTGTTGATTTAATACAGGATTAACAGAGGCCTGGTTTAAATTAGATAATAAATATAGATTATGCGTTATTTTGAAAAAATAACAGTAATATATTTTCTAGATTAATCAGCAATCCATTTTATTTAATAAAATATCAATTAAGTCAAGTAAAAATAGTTCATTTATGACTCAATTTACGATTATGCTTTGCTTTTGTATATTAAGGATATATGTGTTAAATTAACAAAAAAAACAATGACAGATTTAAGATTGAATACACGAAATCGAATCCAAATACACAGATCTATTTTCGTTGTGACTGCTTATTACTATTTCGAAAATTAACAAAGAAAATTCGGAAATTTTCTGAATGAAAATGGCAATGATATATCTGAATTTTACGACGAACAATGGCTTTTAGATTTATGTTTTTTAACAGATATAACAATGAAATTAAATGAATTATATCAGAACTTAAAAGATGAAAATAGATTGTTTACTGAAAATCAGTGCTTTTGTAATAAAATTCAACTCCAATGATAAATAATATTCATTTTAAACTATTAAATACCGTAAATAGGAAAAATATATTTTTTTTAATAATTAAGCATGAGAATTTTTTCACAATTTAGAGCTCATTTTTATTTATTATTCCTCGCTATTGCGGATAAAAAATAACGATGGTTATTTATAATCATTATTCATTAGACTTTTTTAGACAAATACAAACACCTTAATGTACAAAATAATTTCTGTATTTAATTAAAAAATGATAATTGTTTGTTTGTTACAGACTTATGTCTGTAAATAATAACATCATACACTCGTACCTATTTTTGTGCACTGAATAATGACTGCATAAAAGAAAACGTTTCATTGCAATTATTATGCAAAAAATGAATGCAGTAAATAGAGACCGAAAATATACACCAACAAATACCGCACAAAACAGGTTTCAGTATATATCTTGCTTGATAATTAATGACTACATCCATGATATCAAAAATATCAAAATGGATTTTTTGCTTATAATTATTACCAGATATAAAGTATCACCCTAAAAATGCAAATGGTAAATAAAATTCTCTGAAGTAGCATTTGGTTGACATGCAGTCATGTGCTGTCTTAAAACTTGAAGTAGGTGTGACAGATGGAGCTTTGGGACTGTTTATTGATGCTGCGACATGGCCAAAGTTGATGTCCTTTATCATTGGCGCTCATGGCACGGAACGTGTTATATATAATATTTTTACTATGTCACAATTCGCAAAAATGTTTAAATTGTTTCATGGTTTAGAAAAGCCTTTAAATATTAATCGCTCTAATTTTTATAAAAAACAAATTAATTGTTTAATAGTTTAACATATTTTAATAAAGACAAAAATTACAGATTGGACTTATCATGGTCATGTTTTTCAGACAAGAGTCTTTGTGTTGATTTTTTATCGTGAAATCTTTCGGAAAAAAAATAAAAATCACTGGTATGATTAATAATCATAAAAATTCAGCTAGGGATAGATTGAAGCTTTGGAGCATGAAATGGTAATTAAATGAAAAAAATCTCATTAGTCCCTGTTTCAATATACACTTCATTGCGGTTCTACTCCTTTGACGCAGACGCCGCTAAACCGAGCTTAAACAAATCAGACTGCACTCTCTCCCCGCAATTTTTATTACTCTTCACAATTACACGGGGCGAAGAAGCGCTCCTAATTGATATAAAGCCGACTGATTAATTGAGACTTAGCCGCTTTATCTTGTCTGGGATGATTTAATTCAGACAAAAGACTTGAAGAGACTATCCACTGCTAGCCGCTTTTAAAAAGTCAACCCCCACCCTCCAGCAAGTCTCTAGCTATCGCACGTGAAAAGTGAGACGTGACTTTAAGGGGTTATAAAATTGTCTCGCCCTGCTTCGAGCATTAATTAACCGCGAGAGATTTACCACCGTAATATGCATTGTATATTATTAAAATCATAATAAAAATATTCGTACATTGTACGAAGATAACGTCATCTCCGTACAATGTCCAGATACGGAGCGTGACACATGTCTCAGATAGTTTCAGCCTCTCTCTCTCTCTTTACCTTGAGAATAAATCCGAAAAATTCACCGGGATTTTTCATTAGCCATATGTTTTTTCATCCCTTGCCTAGGGCACGTCTGATGCGTAACTCTCCCGCAGTCCTGGGTCGTATCTTGGAGAGTTTTACGATTATGGGCCGAATTCAAACTTTTGTCGTGGGGGTGGGGGCAGATCGTGCAGGGGAGCCGGCAACAAAAAACAGTCCAAGGACCCCACACACCTACAAAATTTTGAGCCGGTTTAATTTAGAGCCGTTTCTTTTTACGGCCGAATTATGAATTGCTAATGGCAGTAAAAGCGATCGCTCCTCCGGATCTTTGCAAATGAAACCGCGCGAGCCGGAGAGGTCTCGCGGAGAGAAAAAAACTTTGGCAGTAAACAAATTTATCCGCCACGGTCGTAAAACGTTGCTGAAAATCGCGCTGGTGTAAACCAGAATTAATCTAAATTATATTGCGTAAATATTACTAAACAAACACAATCTAATTATAATTATAAACGTGGAAATTTAAAATATATAATCAATTAGCTAAAAAAATTTAACTATATTTATTTAATTATATTAAAAACATGTTATCAAAAAAATCAAAAACTCCCATAGAGTCCTTTGACAGGCGAAAATATACATATTTTAAATAATTTGTGTTAAAATGAGATATTCTATACAAAGAAATCCATAGTGGATGAAGCAGTCCCCTGTTGAAATTAAATTTAAATTAAACACACCAACTGTTGATCCTTCGTGAGGACCATACTGAAATAGCCAACGCGTTAAGAGTCATATTGAAATATTTAAAATATATATATTTACTAAATTTACATACAAAGTGATATTTTCAGATATTTCATATTAAATTAGCAATAGTTACGTAATAAATAATATAAGTATATTCCAATCGGTGTTATGACTTGTAGGTAACAAGCATTTTAAATCGATAATGCAAGTTAACCGTGACTGAGCTAAGTTAGTAGTCGGAAAGCTCACAGACGAAAGCTATGAATTCAGAGAATTCTTTATAACACTGGCCAGGGGGTATCTAAGTTGAAGTGACCATTAACTCAGTATGTTTTATAAAAATATTTATGTAGGTAGTTTGGGGCGTTTGTATCAATTAATTTAATGCCATTTATCCTTCGTTTAATAAATAGTTATAAAAAAAAATATTAATTTTAATCTAACTGAAATAATATTTCAAATTAACCTGTGTCGTGGTTTGACACTTGGGGGATTATTAGTGTGACATATGTACTAATATTTTAGTATGAACGAGTTTTTGTGTAAACAAAATTATTATCAAATTAATAAATAGAATTCAGGATAATAACAAGTCATCTTTATTACATACTGGAATAATAAATAAGTGTAAAAATTTGCGGTTTTCGCATGTATATTCCTTTGTTATCTATATAATCCTATATAAGCTCACTTATTCCTAATACATATATCTAAGCATTGGTATTCATAGTAGATGCTTATTTTATTATTTATGCTGTCGAAAGGATATCACATATTTTGCTGAACAAATTTTTGAACAAACACAACATCTTAATAATGTCTTCGTATTCACTAGACACACTAGACATGTCCCTTTACGGCTTAGTGACATAATTACTGAAAGATCTAAGTGATATACCGGATATTTCATATTAAATATTACAAATATTATCATAATAATTTTATTGATACTTGATGACCAGGAAAAGTACCCTTCATCCATACATGAAGTGTTAAAGTGAAATGATACATGAAGTTTAAATAATTATATTTTTTGGCACGTATCTATCGTTATTGACGGTCCATAATCAAATGGTTCATAATTAATCACGTCTTTTATATCTCATGAAATAAATAACAGTATCTTATTATAATGCAATCCTGTTTTCTGGGAAAGAGATCGGGGTTGATTGGTGCTCGCTCAACCACTAACAACCCATTCGTTTTGTGTTGACGTAAAAAACCCACTACACTTCTCCAATGACAAAACGAGTCAAAAATCATTCTTTATATTCTCTCGCCATTAATGATTGGCATATTAAAATGCGCCGTACAAGTTTTACTTCTAATAATTTACGAGGTACCCATATTCTACAAGTTGACACCTATCGCAATTATTTTAAATGCCTGTGAACCAGAGGCGGCTCTTCCATATCCACTGTAAAGCTGCAGCACCTCCAAGCAAATTAAGGAATAATATATTTTTAAATAATATAGACGCACTATTAATTTATCCTGTACATTCCAATTAAACTCTTTTTCTGTTTTCCACAAAAAAAACATTGTTTTCTTTGTAACTTTATACGCGATCGCGAATGAAAAGTATATTGTGCAACGAACTCGCGGGCGCGGTTGATATAAACTTATCCCCCCGCTCGCCTACCCTGCTCCGTCCGGCTGTACCATATCCATCATAGTCACGCACAAACCAGGCGACCAGATAAGTCGATTTAAACAATTACCCACTATACATGCTTTTATATATGCCTTAGTTAACATCGTTATTTAACTTTTATCATGCTAATTAGTTTATTTATCTCGATCGCCTTCAAAACGATCAAAGACAGGACCACGGTATGCCACCAAATAGCGAGGTGTCATCAAACTTTTTTCACGGCGAAACTCCATACATGAGTCTCAAACTTTCTAATATTAAAGCGGCCACTCTCTCTAGCTACCCTCTATAATTATATGTACACATATCCTTATGTGCATAAACAAATCTGGTCTCTAACGGATTTATCGCCACAGAGCTAGCATACCCTGGAAAGGAAAGCCCTAATGTGTTGATTAATAGTTGGTTTAGTCTGGATACTTTCGCTACTCTTCCTTCTTTCTAGGGGACCCTCTCCGATGAGTTCTTTTCCATGATGAAAGAATCGCTATTGCGCGACCGGGCTAATTTATCACCTCACAACCCCTACTGCGAGGGGGGGGGGTAGCCACCAGGTTGAACTTATCGGAAATAAAACACACCTATCTACCGAACCATTACAATTAATGGTCAGCATCTCTTATATACAATCTTTTTTCAACATAATCCTGCATGGAGTTGACTAAAAACCAAAGTAAACTTTGATAAATACTCAACAATATTAAAGTGCACCCCTGAAAAAATATGAACATGTAGGTCTCTAACGGATTTCTCACCACAGAGCCAGTATACCATGAGAAGGAAACCCCTAATCTGTTGACCAATAATTGGTCTAGACTCGATACTTTCGCTCCTTTTCATTCTTTCTAGGTGACCCTTCTCTGAAGAGGTCCGTCCCATCATGAAAGGATTGCTATTGTGCGAAAGGGCTAACAATCACTTGCAACCGGCTACTTGAGACTCGTTTTGGGCAGATGTACATATGTATGCCTGGGTATATCTATATGTATGTGTGTGGTCGTTCGCTACTTGACACTTGAGACTCGTTATAAGTAGATAACGCCTTAGAGAAGAGAATAAACGAATACTGAGAAAAACCCCCTCCTACTTGAATGAACACAGTCGAGAGGGTAAAATCCGATACTAACAGGGTAGAAAATGTACGTACAATACCAGTAATGGCCGAGAGAGGATCTCTTTACAAAAAAACCGCATACTAAGACGGCTTGGATCCCCGCGGTATGGACACGAATGGGAAGCCCTCACGTCACGTGTGAGACTCGGGTTCCTTTGGCCTCGACTGCCATTCCAGAGTTTGGTAAGGCCCATGCCCTCAGCGAGTGGGAGCCATGTATACGAACATACAAATATAATTTATATTTATTAATCTGTTCGGTTTCCACACGACTAGTGTTACTCCTCGCAATGTAGTGCAAAAGCGGTGTCTGCTTGTCAGCGCTACCAGCGTCAGATATTGGACAGATGCGGGCCGGTAGCGGAGAGCGGAGGGGGAGGTCTCGCAGCTTATTTGAGCCACGTGCCGCTTGTCACTTATTTTACTATTGTTAACATTATTTAATATTTTTACCTTGCCCTTTTTTACATAATATGTTTAATTAAATATGAGCGAAATATACGTTTTTAATTTTTAATACTTCGCAGCACCCCCAAATATTTTACCCATGAGCCGCCAGTGCTGTGAATTGATATAAGACGCATATTGAGTTCCTGTATCTATTTCAAAACTGCTTCGACACCTACCCTAATATATCGTTACTTTCAACGACTATAAGCCTAACAGATCTTAGTAGATATTTAATGTCAACTTTTTTTAATTACATTTGAAGCTTTCTCGTTTAACTGCATCCCTACCTATTGCTTCACAATTATTTTTACCTGCAATTGTTATATTATATCAAAATTAAATCTCAAAAAGTATAATATAGGCTAACTGATTTTCTTTCATCTCCATTGCCATTGTTGTTTTAGGCTTCCAATACATTTTTTAAATATCTCGTTACTAAAGAGAATCACCGTTAATACTACCATAGACAAACAACATTATATCAAAATTAAATCTCAAAAAGTATAATATAGGCTAACTGATTTTCTTTCATCTCCATTGCCATTGTTGTTTTAGGTCAATAACATATATTTTAAATATCTCGTTACTAAAGAGAATCACCGTTAATACTACCATAGACAAACATCAAAGGAATACTATAAATATCTTTCTTTTACAAAAAGTTATGCATTTGAGCAAACACTATGGAGCGTCTATTTTCCTTTTGACATACTTGTGAATATTTAAAAAATAACTACAATTTATGACATTGATAGGATTATATTATTTATAAATGTTTATCAAGAAAAATATTTATTAATATTAAATGTATCCGAATTTATACCATCAAGTTTTGCATGATCTCGCAAAGATATCTGATAGAAGACGAGCTATCTTCTTGTTCTTTGTGTAGATATTTTTCGTTTTATGATCGAGCTTCGACCGTCGTTCACAGAGCGCACATTCGCTTGAATTTACCAGCATCAATAGGGTACAAAGTGCCAGCAACGAGCATTAATAGCTGGCATGCGATTAACTGCCGTTCAGCTCAGTTTAATGTCGGACATAATTGCATTCATCCATCACGTCGATGGTCCAACGTATGGTGCATTATCAAACCGTACAATATGACCGGGATGCAACATTTGCATCGGTTATTCGGACCAGGCGAAACGTGCAATCGATGCCATAACGACCTGAAAAAATAAACAAATGATGAGGCATTGCGTCGCTGAATTTTCTTTTAATGAGACTCCATCCCTCTCTCTATTGAACCCAAATTATTATATATTATACTTTGCCCTCTTCGGATTATTACTTAGATATAAATTTCAGTAAGGCGGATCGTCCTTTGATTTGAAACCCGGTAATTGCAACAAGGTGACGGTTGGGGGAGGCTGTGGCTCGGTTGTGTGAGGTGGCTAGACGATCCGGAACACAATTGATAATAGAGGGGGTCCAAGCAAGGGGTCCGATACACATCACCTAACAATTTCAATCAGAGACCTCGTCATTATCTTGATTTGCAATCCGAGTTTACTTCCTGTCGCCGGATGAATGGATGCCTCCATCTTGGTAACATCATATTAAAATGATAATACGGCGACGGAGCTGTCTGAGGTCACTTTAAATAAATTACGATCGAGCGTCGGAAAACATTTAAAAATTTTATGTTGATGCTCAATCAAAGTGGGCGATGGTTGTTTTGAAGTTTTCTCATTAAAAAGCACTTACAGGCTAGGTCGTAAATACACTCCTGGCCCGTTTTCCGGGAAATTACCAAAGTAAATAATAATTCATTAGCGAATCAATGAGCCAGAATGCTACTAGTCGGGTTTAAGAAATTTATTTTAAAGCATTACCTTAAAATCAATCATGATTTGATCATAAATTTAGATTTTCCAATTACACTTCTATTCTCAGGAAAAAATTAAAAAAATGCACATTGTAATATATTTTTTTATTCAATATCGGTGTGTAATTTCAAACGACGACCATTATTATTCATTTTATTCGCGACAATAAATTCGCACGTGACGCACATGGGCGATCTATCAACATTCCCACGTGTCACGGGCCGCCATTACGGATCGGAAAAAAACGAATGTATATTTCGCAACATTTTAAACGTTCGAATTTCACTCGACTAATTTATGAAAATTGTGGACGGAATAAAAACCATAAATTTTCGCGGACGGACGCGAATTTAATTCGGCAATTGTATGAAAATAAAATATTAGACGGGGCGAATCCGGGAATTATCCAAACTTTAGCCGTGTTGTGGATTTTCTTCTGCTCCTAGCGACTTGGGCGATGTAAAGGTTTATTTTTACTTTATATAAATAAATGAAAACACCTAATATGATCATAATTTTGGTAATAATAATTATATTTTATATTTAAAACTGTATAATGTTGTCACAAGAATTGTATTTGTACTAATCACAACTAAGCAAGTTTTTCTCGCATTAATTTTCCTTTATATCAAATAAAGGGTGAGAATCTTGTCTTAGCTAAATCCCTAAAAAGGCTATGTTAAATAGTAAAAAACACTGACGTAGAAATTAAACATGGCTGAAGTATGCTGGTTAAGCATTTTTTTTTATAAAATCTCTATGTATGAAAACACGGAATTTATTTGGAAAGCGAGGAACGCCTAGAAATATTATTAATCACTATGTCATTAGTGTACACCACTTTAAGACCTAAACAAGAGAAAAAAATTAGAAATACGATGAATTATATCACCATAATCATTTTAAAATGTTAAGTAAAATAAATTTGGTATTAGTTTCGCCTTTACCCTTTTCGTTCTGGATTTTTAATAAATTATATGCATTCAATTCCTCACACAGCTGATTGTTGTTCACATGTCTGGTTTTTATACATATTTCAGAAAAGCTTCAAATAAAATTAATTAGATTTTCCATAATTTGTTATTATTGAAAGTCGTTTAATTCCGTTTATAGTTATAAAACATCAATTATTATATTATTTTCTGTAATATTTTTATTATTTATTTTTGCATAATAAACTTTAACATGTTACCAGAAATATCTGAATTAATTAACGTGTGCCAATTTTTTTTACTAATGCAAACGTAAACTTTAGGATATCTCACAATGTAAATAAATATAATTACGGCTAGGTTAATTATTTAATTAGGATCATATCTAAAATATTCATTTACTTCCATACATTTTAATATTGTGCTTTGATATCATAATTATCTTCATTATTTTTACACGAATATATTCTCTTAAATTACATATTAAAACTTTTGAGAGGATCAAAGCTTTCGATATGATGTAATTTCTTCATTTACAATTTGATCTGTCCACATTTTTTTGACAGATATATACTTTTAACAGTCATAGATTTTCTTTTTTCGGTTTTAAAATAACTCAATAAATGTTATAGCACGATTTTCCCCTCGTATTTTTCTTAAACGTAATTTTAATATGTATTTAAAAAATAATAATGATACCCTAGCCCAGGGATGGCGAACCTTTTTCCCTAGTGGGTCAAATTTGATATTTTTTTTATTAATCCATGTTTGAGTATTTAAAACAATAATAAATAAAGGCTTACAAGTTTTATTAACATTAAAATTACAAGCAAAATTATCGCTATTATAACCCTAATCACACCCTAGCTCTCTAAAGATGTGGCGACATCTAGTGATATTAGTAGCAAATTAAAAATCATTTTATTTTCTATTAAATGAAGGCTTTTTACAAACATTTCTAAAAATTCAAGAGGGTTTGATAATTTCACTCGCGGGGTACTCGTTCGCCATCCCTGCCCTAGCCTATTCTTTAACCTGGACGTGTCGATAGGGTATATTGAATGCCCCATGTTTTTTCTGGAATAACTCTTTTAATATTAATTTTTTTGTATTTGTCTAAAAAATTTATAAAGAATAAATGTTATAAATAATCATTATCCCTTATTTTCTGCAACTGCGAAAAAAATAAAAACAACAATATTCACTGCGGTTGCCACGCGGCGCGATGTTTTTTCTCGCTTGCATCCGGTACGATGTGCTGAGTGCGAGTGAAACATCGTTGTTATTTACGCGTCATATTGATTGGATGAAAAATTAAAAATATCCACAAAATTGTAAAAGATAACATGATTAACTGTTTTTATTTCTAGAATAATCCATGAAAAATAACAACAATAACTTAAATACTGTCAGTTATTAGTCTGACGTTAACGGATTTAGTATTAGTCATATACTTTAAATCAACAATTTTGAGTAATCGACCATAGTTATAACTAAGATTTTTTTATTAATTATTTTTTAAGTCAGCACTTTAATAAAATAAAACTATTAAGGGTTTTTTGACCTTGTCAAATCAATCTACTATAATTATAATTTGTACCAATTATGGAGAATAATTTCCCAGAATGTAGTAAAATATTTTTTTAACACAAGAATCGATTACAAAATATTACAATATTGGATTCATATTTGACATTAATGAGTTAACTCTATATAATAAAAAAATATAAAAAATCATGTAAGAAAAACACGAAAAAATGATTTATCCTCTTTTACATTTTTCTCTATTTTCTGTTATAATAATTCAAATAAATTAATACGAAATTTCATCATTGTAATTCTATCCCAGAACACCGTTTTCCATATGCTAATTACACATGGCACCTACAGGTATTGCAGATTAGAATCTGCTTGAGGGCGCTGATCGAACCGAGCAGGGATCTAATCCCTATCAAGACAATCAGGGCTGGCACTGAATCCAATTTGATTGCACGCACGTCCCTCATTGTCGCTCGGCCCTCCGACACCATGACGCTAATGGCATATTGAAATGTGACGTGCCAAGTGTAATTAATCAATTCGCCGATTTACTCGCCAATATTGTACTCGCATTAAAATCGGCACGTACGTGTGCGTAACCATGGGAGGGCAAAATCGGCACGAGAGCCGCGCTCTGTCTGATATTATTTACATCAGGGTATTATAAAGGGTTATTATAATATATCAGATCTTTTTATTGATGTGAATTAGGATTCTGTATAAGAATTAATTTTATTGAATTTTAATTTGATTAAAATTTAATTAAAACCGCCTTCTTTAATATTAAACTAATAGAATGTACCTCATTTGGCTGCTTGATGAATACGACCGCGTCGTCAAAATTAACAAGCCGCAAAAATCTGGGGTCGAAAATTTCGATGTAAAAAGTTTGGACCCTATTAAAAATAATATTCGAAAATTTTCGCGAAACACATCTCGTCAACGCGAAGGTCCGGCGGATGAAAAAACGCGTGCACGCACTTTTTTCCAAAAACAATTTGTTCGGGTGGCGAGTTGCGCGGCCATTAATTTCCCCCTGGACCACGGGCTCCCGTGTAATGGCGATTAGTCATAACAGCAAGGCATTTGTAGGGTCCCACTTGGGACCCAAACCCTTGCCATACCCGCTAAATATGCCTAGTTTACATTTGAAAAAAAAACGAATAAATTACGCCGGCCCTAAAGGGGTTAAATAAATTAATGAAGTTGGGATGGTGCAGATTTTTTTTTCTGCAAACTAGCAAATTTCTATGTCTTAAATAAACACTAACATGTTCATGTATACACACAAGGCTTATTTAAAAAAATCTTTTTTTATTATCTCTCGCAGTCAAATAGTCTAATTAACTTGACATCGATGGCCATATTAGATGGTTACTTCTTGGCTTAATTTTTGGTTATCTAAAAAGATTTCATTTCCTTGAACGTTTCCTTTGGCGTCTTCTTTCCATTCCTAAATATAAATAATCATTTAAGAACGGAATTTTCTTAATATTAGCTTATTTAAAGATGCATCTAGGTTATTATTGAATTACAAATCTAATAATGATATAAACATAAATTCCTTGTTAAGATAGATAAATCATAAAAAATGTCTAAGAATAACGTCTTAGGATACTAAAATTAACTATATATCTATTATTATTATTTACATGTCCTACGTTGTTAAGAAAATAAAAAAAGTTAAGGTTTAAGCTTCGAGGATCTTCTACATTGTTCATAAATGTATATAAATATATGAAGCAAATTCATACTCGTTTTAAGTTGAAAAACGATTTAACACTTGTTTTAATTAAAAAATAATTTTGTCTGCATTTATAGCCACTCGAATAATTATTTTTTTAATGAAGAACAAATCAAATACAATTTTTATTAACGCTCGATTGTCAGGAAAGCTATAAAGATAGAACAATACACAGATAGCAATATTAGTTTTCGGGAAACTAATATTGCTAAGAAGCTCTTAACAATTGGGAAATAATTGCATTTATTGAAGAAAGTTGTTGTAAATTTTTCATTAATATAATTATTTTATTTATTTGACGATGGATAGATGGCAATGCAATTCATTTCAAAGCACCTACTACCTAAATAAAATGTTTTATTTGGGTAGATTTATTTTAAAGGTAAAGGATAACGTGTCTCACACACTCACAACCTCCTGTCAGTTTCATAAAGAATTCTTAGAATTCAATGATTTCCATGACACTCGTTTTATTTCAAGTATAAAGTTAACCTATCTATCACAATCGCACGTAGAAACAGAAGCAAACATTTTTATTTTAATTTTTATTCGCATTTGCAGACAATAAAATGTAATCCTTATTTATAATAATTATTCTTTAGACTTTTTAGACAAATACAAAAAGTATGTGACATGTAGGATTTATATATATATTAAAGAGTTATTCGACAAAAATCTGAAACTTAGCGTCCCAATACAATCCCCTTAAACAATATTTAACCCTTTCAATGCGGCGGGTCTAAACACGATTCTTTATCTGAGTGCAGCGCCGTTTTGGACCAAATTATTTTTTTGGCGAGGTAAATTTGTATTCACCGTTTACCGCTATATTAGAAAATTTTCCTATAAGAGATGTATGCAAACATGTTGATTAGGATATGTTCTTCCATCTTAACTAAAAAAATAAACTTGATTCTCTTTATTTTCGTAAAAATAAATCGAACAAAATATCAATTGCTCAAACAGAGATTAAGTGAGAAAAAAATGGGAATGCGAATCAAAATCAAAAATGCGAAATGCAATTTTCTTATACCATTACATCTGTACACGTGTATGTGGAACATAATGTACGTGGAACACCCTTAACAACCCCTGAGCCGAGATACGTCACCGATACTACTGCGGAGATTTGAATGAGACACCACGCGCGATTTGAATCGTTACTATTCATATTTACATATTACATGGTTCCTATAAATTTCTTGTGATACGTTGTATATTTATTGATAGCCGTGTTTATTAGCTGATTTTTAAAACAAACACTATCCCTTAACTCGGTCTAGTTTACATGTAAAGATAAGTTAAAGTTTTAAAGAATCTCGCGCATGTACGACATGCGGCCGCACCCCTGGACACGATTTGTATGCGCATGTACGTCATGCGCCCTGCACTGAAAGGGTTAACATTACAATTATTTATTTATTTAATCTGTTTTCTTTTATGTCTGAGTAATATAACCATTTGGATGATTTGCTATATATAACACTAAGGACATTTTTAAGACGTATATAGTGCAATGGATTTCTGTTGCCTTTTGCAACGGCAGTATTTTTTTAACTAAAGAGCACCGTTGCCCCTAATTTTTGAAAAAATATGTATTGGTGAAGTGGAGATTCGATGCCTTCACTCCATTCCTCTTTTGAGTAGCGTTAGTGTTTATTAGTAAGAAAATTGACAGTCATATTTCAATTGTTATTATTACCTTTAATCTCTGAAAAGTATTTGTTGTTACAAAACAACTATAAATTAAAAAGTAATAATGTAACTTGCAATATGTTTTTGCCACTTTCTATATGCTTTGCTTTTGCTTTCTATATTTTTGTTTTAATTATTATGAATAAATTATATATTTTACTTCTACGGAATCGAACACTAGATTAATGAGATTTATTGTTTTTACCAAAAATAAAAATGGAATGAAATAAATTACATCAGAATCCACAAATTAACCCCATTTATTGTGAAGGTCAAATCTACGTCTCTAAATATATAAATAAAGCTTATAAACTTGTAATCAAGCATTGACATGAATATTATCAGAAATATGTATATATTATAAAATAAATTAAAAATAAACATTATAACTGCATTTGGCAAAGCATGTCGTTTTTTTTTATTAAAAAATAAAGAATCGAAGTGTCAAAACTTCGGATGACTAATGAAAACTTAACCAATCGACTGAGATGCTAGACGTCTAAATTATCAGTCGATATCAAAAAATATATTAATAACTTTACAAAGTAATTGTAAGTTGTTTGTTGTTTTTTTTAAATAAAAAAACGTCAGATTACTATATAAAATATTTATATGTATGGTCTATCAATGCCTATGAAATTATTTATTCTGAATGCGTCTGATTAGGAATATTTTTAATTTTTCTTAGCAGGCAGCTTGGCTCATTACTTTTTTTTTATTTATTTGTGATACTCCTGACTAATTTATATTCATAGATGTCAATTAATGTATTATTATGTATATTAACCAAAAATCATTGTCTTCATTTTTATTAGCTATGTCATAATAATTGTATTTAAGAAATATATATATTTATATTTAGAATCGTTATTGTAAAATGAATAAATTTTATTTATAAATCTCGAGAAATTTATACAAAGCAGCTTCTTTTGCAAATTTTTCGTTCAATTAAAGCAGTGTTACGGCCGTGTTGAGTGTAGGCCTTATTATTTCATAATTGGCGCAACATTATGAAACAGGGCTTCTTCATAACGCCCAAAGTTTATATTAAAACTGAAGTGAATGGATGGGCCCTAGTAGTCTTGAAATTAAATTGAAAACGGAAAATGGAAACGCCACGTTTTCTTATTAATTTGGCTATCGGACGCCTTTGTTCTGGGCGGCGAGTGTGTGACGGTTTGTCGCCCTGTCACCCCCTAATTTGATTTGCAGGAAAATTTTTGGAAAACTTCCGCCCGGGAAAGTCGCCGACTCTTCTTAAATTTTCCGACTCGGAAAATTCGCATCCCATTACCAGAGAGCCGGAGAAAGTGGGGGGGGAGGGGTGCCGGAGGGGATCGCCTTTGTGTTATTGCGAGCGCGAAATCTGCAAAATTTGCACGAATGCGTGACGTAACCATATTTACATATATGAAAAATTAATTGAATGAATGATTCTGAAAATGCTCACTTTTTCATATTGAATTTCATACATTTATTTCGATCCGTTTCGATCCTTTAGAAAATGTATAAATAAAACACTAGACGCTTTCAATAAGCTATGAAACATTCACTCTTTCAATCTCATCCGTAATTAAAAAATGTCTATAATAAAATTTTCATTAAATAACTGCCGAGTTCTCTCATCCATATTTTCAATAATGAAAATAATAGCCAAGGCTGCATTCCCTTCTGTTACAAAGCTGCTTGATTAAAAGAATCAAAAGGGTGCAGGGGTCCGTCCACCGGAAGTGAACAAGACGATGAGAGGGGTGGCACAGGAAGCGGGGGATGAAACAATGCTCGCATCCTCATCATAACCAAGGATTAAAACCTACATCACGTAGGTTAATAGCCTTAATAAAATATATTTAATAAAAAATCGTGAAATTTTCCGGTGAAAATCCATTGTAGACATCTTGGAGTGGTGGGGATATCCGGCGGCTCCTTGCAGACAATAGTGTTCTTTGTCTATTGTGATGTGGCTGCCGTGACAGAAGCCTGGCTTAAAACAATAGGGATACGGCGTAATTTATATTTCAGGAAGACGGGAGTATTGATACTTTTTGAGAAAAAATAATTATGACTCGAAGAAATGGAAAATGAGGAAGGTTCCATTATGACGTTGGTTAACAAGCGTTTTTGTAAAGAAAGTTATGTAATACCGAGTTTAATTAAATGGAGGGGAATTGAGAATTATTTTTTACAATTCTAACTAATTAAAAATAAGTTTTAAGTTCGTATTTATATATAATATATAAATTATAAGTAGTTTGTATCTCAAAATTAGCAATAATTATTTGTACCATTTAACCATTCACTCAATTATTTATTATAATATTAGTTTTGAATAACTTTAATTTTATTTAAATTCACTCTTATCTAATATTGCAACTAATAGCTTCTACGTCCTATTTTTATTTATTTTTTATAATAATAATATAATTAGTTAAGGTTACCATTATTTTTTTAGACGTTAATTTTATAAGTATTCATATGCTTTATTCTCTTATTTATTATTCTTAGATTATTATTAATATTGTTCAAATAATAATTTTATATCATGGTAATAAAAATCTTAATAATTACATTTCCATGGTTTAATATGTTTTTATATTAACCTCTTCAAATTTTAATACCTGAATTCTGCTTGATAATTTTTATTTGGTTTATGACATTGAAAGAATTTGAAATAAAAAATACAAATTAATGAATAGTCTCAAATTAAAATTAAAATAATAATAAAATCATCAATCACAAACGACTCCCGAAATTTAATGATATTGATTTATTTAATTTTAATTTAAATATAGAATAGAGTATTAGTAGTTAGTTTTCAATAATTTAAGCAACAAATTATTAGATTTATATTTTTTTAATATAATTGATATGGCCTCTACTAACTTTTTATACTTTTACTTGGTTGATTAACTTTATAAAGCATTTTTTGAACGATGCATGATGATGATGAATATTTTTTTTTCCGTTTTATTTGACTATGGATAAAATAACTAACGTTATTTTAACAAATTGTTTGATATCTACAAGAAATCACAAGCATTATAATTTAAAAATTCAGGCTAACCCTAATTAATTGTTAACATTTACCTTTCCAGTCTTTAATTGTTCAATTAATGACTTTTCTAGTAATTAATTGTATTTTACAAAAAAATTAAAAAAGATTAATTAATTAAATGAAGAATAAACATCTATAGGGTTTGATTTGATAAAAAATTCGCCAAAAGACTTTATTTTATAAATAGATAGCCAAAAACGTGTCTCAATTTATTTGCCAAAAAATCTTTCGGGCCAATACGTCTAGCCATAAAATAGAAAACGTTAAAATAGTATTAATGGGTATTTTGATTGCAATTAGTTAAATATAATTTATTTATTTTTATTTAAAATCAGTTCAATTTTAAAATGTTTATAACAAAACAGATACACAAAAATTCAATCCATGAAAACTGAAACCATAAATACATATTTTTGTATTTTAATTATTATTAATAAAATGTCCTAAAAGCCTTAGTGTAGTTTAAACGTATTTTATTTTAATAAAAATATGGTTTTAGATATAATTAGTATTTTATTATAGCAATATCTACAAACTATACGTTTTCTCTTTCTTATAAATTTAATTTAAAAAACTTGAATGTCGCCATTGTTATTTTAATTCGACCCATTTCTCTTCAATAAAGGCATAACTCGGTTTAACTCTTTGTTCCCCGTCCCTTAACAAGCCATTACACCAAATATACGACGCCGAAATGAAATTCGCACATTTTCTTTTATTCCGCGGACACATGGATACAGAGTGATTTAAAAATATTGCCCGAATTCAATATATTTTTTTTTGACGGACAAGTGGACAGGACGCTTCGCCCCTCCATGGGACAACTCGACACCCAGTGTGCGTGTGTCCATCTGATAAATTCGCTGTATGGTGCCAACAAATGAGGTTATATTTCATCGGACCGGAGGCTCTATATCTCCCCGCGTGTCCTCCTGTCCGTGCAACATGGACTCGAACCGACACATTCGCTGATAATAAAAATACAATTTAATAAGCACTGACCGTCAAATATTTTTTATAGCAACGTTTGCGTATATATCGCGATATTCGCGATGGCAACAACATAAATCATTACAATTGGCTAGCCTGAAGGCTGTGCAGCGCACAGCGAATCGCACGTTGGAGGAGTAAAAATTTATGACTTGGTGCAAAGGTGATATGGTTACCGCGTTGCCGTATGCACTTTTTTGCATTAAATTTATTCAAGATATAGCTATGTATGTCTATATGTTAAATATATAAAATATCTGTATTTCAGTTTTAAATCCGTGGTTAGACGCAATATCAATCTGTGCATGGCACCGCCATTAATCTCCAGCGGTCTCCCTAATGTGCAATTTTGAAGTGGATTGCTGATCAATTATCCACAACTCAACCACTTTCCCCTCACTCTATCAACGTATGACACATACGATCGTTAAGAGGGGTCGTAAAATGTCCAAGACTCTGGCCCTTTGTCCTTTGACATATTCGATTTCTTACAAAAATATATACAGAGTCCATTGCATTATTTATAACTAATTACCACAATCAGTAATTGAAAGTCAAGTGTATTACATATTAAGTTTTCGGAACCTTGAGAAAAAAATATTATAAATGTCAAATTCTTCTATAAATTCATTTTTATTGAACTTCGGTTTCAAATTAAATTTAAGTGCAGAGTTCTTAATCTACACATGCTGCTTCTCCGCTAATCTTTGCATTAAGGTAGCTTCGACGTTTTTTAACCTCTCAAATCAGTCGGAGTTTATGTTAAGAGTTTGATGGAATTATCATTATTTTTCTAGAACTCCTCATAGAGAATATGTGCTTTAGTTTGGATGGTCATAAAATTTAGTGGAATATTTTTTTATGATCATCTTATATAAACCGTTCACGAAAGCACATAAATTGTAGTATAGTTGTGATTAAAGATGACGCAATTAACTCCATCTTTTTATTTGTACCATAATTTGAGGCAAACAAGGAATATTTGAAAAAAAAATTTTTTTTCTTTTTATCATAAGTGAAAATGGTCACTAATCGAGGTAGTCGTAAGTTGGGGAACTGACTATAATTGAGAAAAAATATATTTCCATGTTAAGAATCGTTTTTTAATTACAATTAATAATTTCGAAAAAATATAACTGTTAATCCATTAAAGTTGAGATACATGTTTAATATAAAATAAATTAAATGAATAGCTCTTTTTCAGTATATGTCATATAAAACATAAAGCTATATTACAACATAATATTTAGTATTTTTTTTAAAACTAAGACATGGTGGAGTGGAAACATACCATTGGAGATATTTAAACTTTTTTTTGTATTGTTATGTTGGTACAAATAAATTATTTAATTTTATTATTCGTGAAAGATTTTACTGTTCAGTTTAGACTCTCGTCAATATTTTAAATAAACATGGAAATTAAAAAAAATATATCGCTTATAATACAGTTATGATGGTCTTTATATTCGCCGGACATAACCCCTACGTCTACGTATTCCTGAAAATATATAGCCTAACAACTGGACTGACATAAGTATATGATAATCTTATGGGACGACTTTAAGTTAATTTTAATTCAAAGGATTGTTTGAGAGGAAAGAACACTATGAAAACCTTCTGTGAGCCTACAAATAAAAACATACTTATATTACACTGTTTAACACTTTATGAGCCGCGAGGTTTTACATTAACCTAGCCTGGAGGCCGCATGGTTTCATATAATTAATAATCTGTAGTCAAATAGTAGAAGTACATCGTGCGTCGTTATCAGAAAAAAAAATGCCATGTATGGTTCTCACGACAAAAGGCGTGAACGGCTCATAACGCTTGGCTACAAAATCACGCCAAAAGGCGTGAACGGCTCATAAAGTGTGAAAATAAAAAACCTTCCGTATTTTTATGATCTTATCAGTAATATTAACTTCAAAATCAGTTTGCAGTAGTTATTAATATTAATACATTTCCGATGGACAATTTATATTTTTATATATTTTTTTTATAATATTCATATTAAACAGCAAATATGATTTATTACGAAAAATTTTCAACCAATTTTAAAAAAAATAAACTAATGTGGCAAATGTGACATTGCAGCCTAATTACGTCCAGGTATTTTGCTGACATTTTTAACGAAGCAGAATGTTATACATTAGTTGAAGTAAGGAAATCATGAGGGTAGCTGTCCAACGGCCGGTCAGTGATTTAATAACGTTGATAAATGAGTACCGGCCCCTGTCTACCCTCCGGCGACCCTCTGACCAACACCCCGTCGCCCCTACACTCACCCCCAGACTCCACACCCCCCTCACTGCCGTTCCGTGCCAAATCGTGCGAAGTGCAACAAAAAATAAGGTATAACGACTCAAAACTCGATAATTACATTTAGAGATAAATTCTCTGGGTTTTAAAAATTAATGAAAATTGATTTATTTGTGAATTTTTTTTTTTTGCAATAATTGAATATGTGTGTACGGCTTCCGGTATGCGATATCCGGTATGGCGGTCGTCCCTTCCTACCTCGATTACGTATTCCATGGACACGATACACTTAAAATGAGATTTCTTTTGAACATTGCGGTCCCACAATTTTCGCTCGCCGGTATTGAAACACTGGTCCCTGCGTCCAGATATCTGATGTCGAAGGTTATGGAACCCTTTGTGATTCTTCCTGGGGATTTACCACTCTAATGGCTTCGAGATCGCGCACGAAATACAAATCTTTTATCTTTGCCTCAGCGATTTTGCGACACAAAATTCGATATTTTTTTTTTAAATATTTATTGATATATGTTTGTATGCTAAGATTGCTTGAAAAAACATTGGAGAGGATCGTTTCTTGTGCGGAAGCAACGTCGTTTTATTTCACGCTCGCTTTGTTCCTCCTCCCATGCCATTATTCCGGCGAGCTGCTGTCATCTTCGCCTGTGTGTTTCGCTTCAGACACGCAAATTTCACGGCGACGTCAGGTGTCTACTACTTCTTCTTCTTTCACTGAATAACCTCCCTCAGGAGGAGGTGAATTATCTCGAGAGCGGCGTACGCGCGGGTAGGGGGACGTGCCAGTTCCTGAAGACAGATGAAATCTGAAAGTATTTCAAAATTCTATGCTCGTCTGTCAAAAATAATCAGCGATATTGCGTCAAAAAGGAAGGATATCTTCGTTTCCCCCGTTTCATATCATTACTCTGACTAGTGTGTGAGCCCCTGTTACGCATTGACAACCAATGCGATTCTCAAACATTTATAAATACAAAAGCTCATCTCATTTAAGCATAATATATCGTTATATTCCAACTACAATCGTAAAACAATTACTAAAAAAATAATAAAAATATTAAAAAGATCGATTGATGTCAGTTTATATGTCCATATATAAATATATAGTTCTATTAAATGATTGGACAGTTGGAGAAGCTTCTTCAGTCGACACAGTCACGATTGCCACGTGAAATGTGGCGTGACAGGCCGGATCGTGCCTCACATTCCAAGGTTGGGAATCACTGTCTAAAGACGTATGCGACTTAATAAACCGTGCCGCGTAAAATTTCTGATACATTTCGCCGTGGCGAAAATTGTGCTAAATTGCGAGAGGCGTTTATTCTCAGGCAGCTCGTCTTCACTTGTAATCTTCTTCGCCACGCTTCAAAGCGTTTTATTTGGAAACAATCGCAATGGAATTGAGATGTAAAATTTAAGCGGGAATTCTCCTTGCCTTTTTTTGAAAATTCACCAAAATAATCAGACGGAAGAAAGTCGGGTGATGGCGCGAAAAATTATAAGCAAAATATCTTATTTATATAATACAAAAAAAAATTATGATAATTTAACACGTTGATTATGCTTATAACTATATGTTAAACATAGCTTTGCAGGTTTCAGTTAATTATAATAATTAAATACAGAATTCTGAGTCATATGTAATTAATCAAGTTTTCCTGATATCTGATACGAATTTTCACCTCGATATATAAAACTATACATTTCGCTATACATTTAAATCAGTATTTCTCGATTGAGGTCTATGCGAAACCTTTAAAAAATATTTTATATCATTTAAGGACTGACAAAATACGCAAAAAATTAAAAAAGCGTAAATGATGGGTTTTAAGTCATCAAAATAAATTGCTTTTGAATGCTTGTAAACTAACCCCCAATATACCTAATAGCATACAGGCAGACCTCGACTTTCGCACATGATTGGTTCCTGAAAATGTGTGCGAAAGTTAAATGTCGAAAGTAGAGGGATTTAAAAAAAAACACCTAAAATTGTACTAACTAAGTACATATTAAAAAAAATATATATTCCCTTAATAAACTTGTCAAGGGTTTTACTACTTTTTTTCTTTTCTTCATAGAGAGTTCTGTAACATGCAGTACTATTATGGATCGTCCTACGCAGTTGAGATATGCGATCTCCATTGGGATCACCTTCTTCCATAATATTCAATAATGTGTCGAGATGCGTAGAAGCTTCGTTCATGTTTTTTATTGTTAAGGTCTTGAAGATTTCTTCTTATTCTTCTTCCTCACTTTCAATTTGTATACTATTTTCGTTATCTTGTCGATCCATTAGAAATTCATTAGTCAAGGGTTCAAAATGAGATTAAATCATCTCATTAACATCTTCACTGTTAACATCTAGGTTGAGTTTGATCATGAGGTATCGTACGGACCTAGTTCAGTAGTAGACAGAGAAACAACTGCACGGAAACAAAACATTTTTGCATTATCGCCAAAAAAATTGAAAGAAAAACGATTTTTTTAAAATTTGCGAAATAGCGAATTGTGCGAAAGTCGAATGTGCGAAAGCTGACGTCCGCCTGTATTTTATTATTAGAATTGGGTGGATCATGTTTACCTTTTCTTCATGATAGAATTTTGATAATTCTTTATTTATCAACCATACATTTTCAATTACAATTATTTACCATAT
>JAGXCT010034940.1:110157-126286 GCA_022495035.1 Philopotamus ludificatus
TATTATTCACCTAAAAAAATATTGTGCTTCACTAATACCCAAAATAAATGCGTTTATACTGCAAATAGGTTGTAAATTAATTAAGATCTGGTTTTCCACTCTATCCACTTTAAGTTGAATCCATGAGTTATTATATATTGTATGTAAATTCATCAAGAAAATGGATAAGAAACAGCTATAGGGTTTGATCTGATTACGGATTAAAAAAATCTTAGTTCAAGTTCTTTGTTAAAAAATCCTTTGGCCCGATACGTCTAGCCCACCGATCGGAAAACGTTAACTGTTTCCAAATATAATAGTAAATTTATAGTTTTTAACATTTTATTTCTATTCAGTAACTTATTGTGGAGCTTTTTGCATTTGTCAAAACTTTCATGTTATATTCAGATATTGAAAAAATATATATTACTTGATTTATAAATCTGAATATTATTAATCACTGATTTTAATTTTAAGGTTTATTATTTAATTAGTATAGAGTGATATATATTTGCTTAACTCCAAACTTGTTGCATAAAATTCGTGTCTCGACTCTCTCTCACTGTCTTATGGCTACACAACTAAGATAGTTTCAGTTTTATAAATTTAATAACCTATTAGAATAATGAACAAATATTGCTTATATATAATTTATAATATATTATAATTATATTTAAACTATAGTCATTATTAATCTACTAATAATATAATCTCATTTAAATTTGATTTACAAATATTAAAGTTAATAATCCCAATGAACATTTTACATAATGAGAGTATTAAAATAATACATCATAATTATTAACAACCGTATTTGAATACCATTGTTACTTAATTTATTTGCCATCATTAAAAACATAGTGATACTAATTTGAGAATATAAATAAATGCATATCTGAAATCATTAAAATATTATTTAAATATTGAAAAATATAATATATGCATTTTTAATGTCTGATATTAATTTATTATGTAATGAAAATACTGTGTTCGTCGCATCACTTTATGTATTCCCCGGGCTAAAATTATTTTCGGGGAAAATGACGTATTACCATCGCGTTAGTGTTTCATAGTCGAAATAATGGGCGGTCGATCGGAAATAAATTGCAATAATCCCTTATATTGTTCGGGCGATAATAAAAGAGATATCTCGTCCCTGCAAATCCATTAAGAATGGGTTAGTCTGCGATTATTTTGTGGATAGAAAACAGGAGAGAATAACCCAAAAACATTATTTAGCCCTTGGTCAGCGGCAGATACGTTATCTGATGGGATAAACGATCACAATTTAATACAGGGAATTAATAGGGCCGGTAATAAAATTTAAACAACTATAAGCGCCGATCTTTATTATCACAATAAATCGTGTAATTTAAAAATTCCGTATAAAAAAGTTGCCACGAGAGTTAAATTAAATTTTACGCCTGCAAAAAAGTCTGATAAACTGTACTTTTATAATTTGAGCAACTTTTATTCATTAGGCTCACTATTTAAAATACGTTAAAAATACGCAACATTAATTATTACATTATTACAATTTTTCTATGCAATTATCACAAACAATAACGCCATCGTGTTTCCATTGGTTAATAAATAAACAGGTTTAGTCAGATTATGCTGAGTGCTATGGAATATTTAAACAGTGGACAGTGGTTGCGAATCAATGCTCGCTGAATTAATTATATGGCGCGGTTGTTTTAAAACACCTGGCAGAGTGTGTGTGTGTGTATTTTAAAATGGAAACTTTTTTTGCGCAAATTCGGTACTTTTTCACCCTTATTATTTCGCCCCCAGAAATTTATCCCCACGATTTTCGCCAGGCCACACAGAATCCACATTTAACGGAGAACATTCAAACGATTATAACCCTCAATATGTGGGCCATAATCCGTGGGTTAAGCCGTTCTTTTTGTCGAAAATAATTTTCCTCTTTTCCGCAATAATATAACTTTCTACAATAAAAAAAATATGGTTGTATAATTCTATATCTAATAATTTTATTTATTTAATTTTAGAGGACCGGCGTATATCTTTGTTTGTTTCTTGCATATCAATCAATTATGCTTTCTTATATTTGTCATATATGACACATGAACTCTGCATTGTTTTAACGATGCCAAAAAAAAATCGCCTGAAAGCCCTGTCAATGCTTCAACACTAATACATCTGCCTCCATCCATCATACAAGCACATCAGTCAATTTTGCGAATTTGCCTCAATTTGTTGGTCCACGGCACGGCGCTGAAACCGGTTACGGTTTTCAAACCAACTTTTTAACAACCACCGGCTGAATAATGGAAACATTGTGTTTCCTCAGAAGCGATCGGTCAATGTCGGACGCTGGCGCACCGCTCGTTTGCATAAAAAGCTTTCGTACCAACTGATAATAACCGAACAGAATATACTAGGGTGCAGCTATAGATACCTACTATATCTGGGGATAATAGAAATATTTTTATTATCGATTGCATTCGTGATTTAACAGCAAGCTGATGTGTAGATGGAACACGAGACCGTGGCAAACAAAAACGGCTATAGTAGATAATTTGTCCCCCAAGTGAGCCCGGAAAAGTTTAGCAACGTCTTTATCGTCCGATTCCGTGTAATGGCCGAGGGGCGTGTGGGGTTGCGAGGGGTTTCCTTCGCGAGGAAGACGCTTCCGGTGACGAAGGCGACGCCAGCGACGCCATCCGGTGCCCTCACGTCACATGTCCATAGATAATTATCCGTTTCCGCTGACACCTACCGAAAAGGGACACTCTCGCTCTCCACTCCTCAGTGACAAAGGGCCATAAAAAAGTTTTTTTCTTAGATTAGATCAATTTATTATTGCAGATGACAACCGGAATTTGATACGTTTCATGGAGATAGTGATCGTGGTTCTGAAATATATAGAAAATTAGACATATATCTAGAATAATACCATGGTTTTCTTAAAATAAAAATAAATAGTTTATATTAATTATTGAAAATCCTCATGTCTGAGGATCGTAATCATTCTCGTTCCAAAAGTTCTTGATTTTTTTTTCTCCAGGATTTTCTGCATTCTGCATCCCGCATCGCAGCTACTACGATGGAGCCTGTGGCGGTCTTCACTCGGTCACTCAAGCGGGTAGGCACCCTGCCCCTTCCCCTGTGTCCTTGTACGTTTCCAAGCGCGACGAGCTTCTCCAGGCTATCGTTTCTTCTGGCAAAATGCCCAAAGTATCGAAGAATCCTTTTGAGACATATGGTCGAAAGGTCGGTCTTCTTTGTAGTTCCCCATTTCTTTTAAAACGGACACGTTTGTGCGTTTCGCGGGCCATGGTATTCTTAGCAGACGTCGCCATCACCACATTTCAAAGGTATCAATTTTCTTCTCCATATTTTCCTTTGTGGTCCAGGATTCTACGCCGTAAATAAAAATTGTTTATTAGAAAGTCTTAATAAATAGAATATTTAGGTCAAGTTAAATCTAAGTTGAGACATAGCTTTATATTAATGATAATAACATAAATAAAAATAATCCTCATATAGAGTGTTATATGCGATAGTCCTTTCTATAGCGCTTATATCCAGGTCGTCGTTTTCTAAAAAACGGTAATTTAAAAATCAAATTACATATTTTGTAAATATGTAATATATTTCCAATCAAAATAAAGGTTATTGTTCAAAAAATAACCAAGGTGTTCCGATGTTTTTGATTTTTCTCGAGTAATTGCGAAAAAAATAAAAACAACAATATTCGCTTCTGTTGCCACGGACGCGATATTTTTTCTCGCTCCTATTCAGTATGATGTGGCAAGTGCGAGTGAAACGTACGAGTGACACGTGCTGCGAGAGCTAAGTCTTCGGCAGGACATCGCGGAGTATACTTATCATATTGATTAGTTAAAAAATCTAAAATATCTACCAAATTACTAAGCATAAATATACTATCATTATTCTTAGAATAATCCATTTAAAAAAAATGACATAAAATTGGTTATTTATCAATATCTTTACATGAAATGCTTGGGGTCTCTGAAAGACCCCCTTTGGACGATGCGGTTGTTTTTGGGTCGCTATTAGGTTAAAAACAAGGTCATTTAAAATATGTAAATAAAACATAGTATTAATTTCGTTAAATTTACAATTAAAAAACCCTAATCTCCAATTTTCTAAAGGTTTTTTTGCATGGTTTTTATTTTGGCGTTATGGAAGGTTTGCTGTATATTTTTTTTACTTTATTATTTTAAAACCATTTTATCGTTTCAATGAAAAAAAATCACTATTACTTATTGAATCACTAAAGTAATAATCATTTTATTAAAAGATATATAAAAATGTATTTATTTTTTTATTTAAGAAGATTTCATTATTAAAGTTGTTCATATGTTATTTACATAATTAGATTTAATGAAAACTCCAAGTGATTATTTTACAAATATTTCCGATCATTAGGGATACAATTTTTTTCCTTGTTTCCCTATTTTTAGGAATTAATATAATAAAATAAATTATAATAATAATTTTATAACCAAACGGAAATACACCAATATTTTTTTCGGTTCAGCTCCGACTTACTCTCTGCGAAAAAAAAAGATTTCTCGGTTTCAAGTAAAAGCTGAAATTCTCTAAATTATATTACCGAAATTTACTAGTTACATTTAGGTTTTTGTATTTGAAAATGTATTTTTTTTGTAATATTTTTAATCAATTTTGTTTAGGCAAATTTTAAGAATTATGACATTTTCTACAATATTTCAGTAAAAATGAAAAGTCATTAGGATGTAACGTGCATATTTACACTTTGTGATATTATTATTATTATTACGAAACTCCCGTAACTTTCCAGGCACACCATATAATGTACCAACTCGCATTTGTGCCAAACAAAATTATCCTGCGGCCCATAAATCTCACTGGGCAAAGTTGTCCAGCCGCGAGCTGCGTGCCGGTTGAAATCCCGTTTAGGTCACAAAAGGGTTAGAAACAATAACAGAACCCGCATTACCCATTCATATTGTTTTAAGCCGATAATGTTTATTTTATTATACAGGGCGGAGAGGGGCCCAGCCGGCAAAAACGTGGTACCCGCGGGCCAAGATTGCCCCGTTAATTCCTGCCCTGCCGCGAACTTGGCGAAATGTTTACCCAGACGATGCGTGGGCTGATTGATTCCGGGATTCGGGATAACAATTTGCACCCGGGCGAAAATGTAATAAAAGAAAAATAACGGGGAGCCGGATGTTGAAGGGGAAAAATATTTTTCCTGGACTTTTTACAAAAAATGAAATTTATTTTATGTGGTGGAGCGTATTGAAAATTAAATATTTTCCGATACTGGGAATTTATGAGCAAGGAATCGAATTAAAATTCAATTTTTTACACTTTCGCATTGGTTTTATTCGATTGGCGGGATAAATATAAATATTTTTATTATTCGGTGAATGCTGACATTGCTTTTTTATAATTTTACCGATGATAAATTGAGTTTTCAACTCATAATAAAGTTATAATTAAATCAAATAAGAACTAAGAAAATTCGCAAAAATAAAAAATATACAAAGAAAATTTGGTGAAAATTGATAATAATAGATATGTATTTTCTTCTAAGATTTGGATTTATTATTTTTCTAATTATCCTGAGTTATATTATTTTTCTTTTACTCTGCTTATAGATGTGTATTTGATTGCGTATCATAAATACGTCATAAATAAATCCGGAAAGGCAACAAACTTTGGGAGAGAAAGAAAAATTATTAAATCCGATTTTCGCAAAACTTTTTTTTTGGTCGAAAGTTGTGAAAAAAAGTCGGTCCCGACAAATTGTTGTTTATATTTCCCCGTTTTTTTTTTCTGTGCCAACTTCCTTAATTCTGACAACTCCCAAACATTCAAATATTGCGTCACCGAATCCCCGAGGCGGGCGGCGTCTCGGAGCGAGAGAAATTTATTCCCGGTCCGTGTTCCCCTTTTAATCCCGGTACAAAAATGTTTTCTTTGTTTAGAGGAAGAGCCCGCAGGACGTTTTTTCGACAATCGTAAAACGTAGAAGGCTCCGCCGAACTTTCCGAGAGGCAGGAGCCGTCGGAGGGCGGAGGACGCGCGCCTCACGTGGGAACAGGATTAAATACTTAGCCGGGGCGGAGGTGAAAACTTTTAATGCCCTTCCTATATCCGTCGCGAAAATAAAATTCGTACGTGCAAACTGCTCCCGGACATATTATGCTCCTGCTGCGAATCGGGGACAACCGCTTCCATGATGCCGGATCGATGCCCGGGAGACGGGCGGCTCGTTAATGTTCACGGGAATTGTCTCTTCCCCGGTGACGACTGGCGGAGTGTAATTCTCTTCGTCGTAAAAGTATCAAAAAAATCGGGGGGAACGATTTGAAACGTCTCGAAATACAATTCAAAATTAGATTTATTACAATTTTATTCCAGTTTGGGGTTACGACCCAAAAGGGTGATGCCCAATATCTGAAAAAAAATAGAATTACCTTTATTTTTGAAATCTAAATACAGAGCATTCCCTAAAAATATTATTAATAACAGATAACTGCTTTGAAATTTAAAAAAATAAATATACTTATGATGGATGAATGGTATGGCAAAGGGTTATTTAAAGATTTTAAAGAAGAGGGCGCAATGAGTCTCTCACTAATACATTTCCCCCTAGTCGAAAGGTTGACCTACCCGAGTATCAACATAAAGCTCAATCGGGCTTAGCTTATCTTATCATAACATATTGTTTTTAGCTACAAGCAATGATACTGATTATACTATACCAAAGCTGTAGTCAAGGAGTCAGGATCGGTTTCAGAGTTGCAATAATTTTAGGTGAAATTTAATACTCTTTTTTATTAGATAAATAAATAGGGTTGTTTTCCGTCCCTAAAATCGTTAAATCTAATATTTAATAGGATTACAGAACGACACTAGTAATAGTATCAATATCATAAATTATGAATTTTAATGTATTTAATTAAATAAATCTATTTTTTTTATTAATTAAATAATATTCTTGGAATCGGAGTCATTTTTTTCGCACCATTCGCGTAATTAAAATTAACTTTATAGATAATATGGGAAATTAGTTTACATAAGAAAGGTTAAATAAGGTATAAGAAAAATTGTTTTGAATTTTATTAAAAAAATCGACATTACTTATGGGTATTACTTATAATTGGTATTTTTTTATTATTAATAAAAAATATTCTTGGTATCGGAATTACTCTTTTTTCAGCAACTCATTCATCGCACCATTCGCGCAATTAAAATTTGAGAAATATATAAAATATATAAGCCATTTTATTTGAAAGTGGTATAATTTTAAATGCAAGAAAAACTAATTTACTCTTGATTATGATTCATACAAATAAATATGTTCAAGTTAACAAATAATAATAATAATAAACCATACCATACTTGCGACATCCATCCGTCACGACAACTCGAAAACAACAGCGCCGTCCGAAGGGGGTATCTCAGATACCCCAACTATTTTAACATAGTTTCGTCAATATTTTGGTTTTTTTACGCACACACAGCTAGAAAATTGTGACTATATTGTTCACCATTGACTGTGATATTTGGAATATAAAAGGACGATATCTATTAGGTAGAGTCATAAATAACTTCCGATTCAGGTAGTCGGTTTCTATTTTTTAGATTTACTTGCAGTGGGTTACCCGACAAGACGATTTTTGTTTTCACTAGATAGATAAGTGACCTGTCAGTCATTTGGCAACTATTTAGTATGGTGGACAGTGATGTTATTTCGAGCTCTTAAAATGGAGAATCTTTAAAAGATGAACTACGGGCAAGTCTTCCTTCCGACTTCGATGGCGACATTTTAAATTGGATATTGGAACAAAATCCACGTCAAACGACAAGGGAGACAGAAGCAGAAAGACTCAACACGTCACAATCTACAGTTTATCGTCACCTGGAAAATTTTGGGAAAGTCAGCAAATAGGCATAGGGGTACCACATAATATCAGTGACCGAAATAAGGCAAACCGAATGTCTATTGCCACTAGTCTCCCCCCACGGCATAAAATCTAGCCTTTTTTGGACAGGACAATAATAGGCGATGAAATATGAAAATATTGTCCGGACCCTTTACCGGACCCTAAAGCCAATATTCTTGGCAAGAAAGTATCATTATGCGTATGGTTAGATCGTCAAGAAATAAACCACCACGAGCTGATGAAGCCCTACGAAAAGATTACTGCCGATATATACGTTCAGTAGTTGCAAAGAATTATTGAAAAATTACTAAAAAAGCGTTCTGCACTCGTCAATCAGAAAGGCGTAATCCTGTTACCCGATAAGGTAAAGTGACTCGAGAAAAAAATCATCTGAGTTCATCTGGTCTGTTTTGCTACATCCATCTTACTGCCTAGATCTTGCTCCTAAGGACTACCACCTTTTCTGTTCCTTACAGAATTTTTTGAATAAAAAAACTTCCATTGATTATGAGCTAATCAATGAGGCTCTCGATACTTTCTTTCGGTTTAAACCCACCATTTTTTTGAGGAGGGGATCGATAAGTTGCCAATAAGATAAGAGAAGGGTATATTTAACAGTGGTACATTTAGATTAATACTTTCTAATGCTACTTCCAGTCAGTATTTGATAATCCCGGGACTCATGCTGACCGTGATATTAGTTTGTCATCCTACTTTTTGAATGCAGCACAGCTAATCATCGACACCGTAGACAAAGAACAAATTATGTTTGCTTTTGGAAAATTAATTTCGAAACGATCAGCTGGACCCGATCTTATACTTCTTTCGTTCTAAAAGCATGTCAAGGTGGATTAACAGAGCCTCTTCGTCATATTTTTAACCTATCGCTAAAATCGCCCCAGTTTCCAAACTTGTGGAAGCATTCCAAAGTCACTCTCATATTTAAAAAAGGAGATAAATCGAATGTTGCCAATTACAGACCAGTGGCTGTTCTATTCAGACCTGCTAAGTTATTTAAGATTATTCTGCATAAATACATATTTTAACCACATTGAGTGTAGAATTATCGATGATCAACATGGACTTCGGCCTGGACGATCAACAGTCACGGGCCTTCTTGGTTTTTCAAACTATGTGTCTAAGTCATTGGATAAGGGGGTCTAAGTCGACGTTATCTATAACGACTTTAAAAAGGCGTATTATAAAGTCGATTATTCTTGACTTATTTTGAAACTAGTTAGTTTTGGGTTATCGGATAATCTCGTGCGTTTCTTCTTGAGTTACCTTACAGAGAGGAAAACAATATGTGACATACGACTCCCAAACGTCGTATGCTTACAATACACATTCCGGTATTCCGCAGGGATCAAATTTAGGACCTTTATTATTTATTTTATATATAAATGATATTCATCGAACCCCTTAATGTAAATTTTTACTTTTCGCAGACGATTTAAAAATATTTCGATCTATTACTTCAGTGAAAGATTGCCCTTTCGTTGCAGATGAACATTGATTCTTTGCGCGATTGGTCAATATTAAATTGTCTTCCATTAAGGAAAATGTCAAACAATTGCATTTTATAGATCAAACAAGCTCATTATCTTCAATTACAGACTTAGAAACGTAATTCTTCCTAAGCAATCGTCTGTTAAAGATTTGGTTATTTTGTTTAATTCTAAGTTAAAATTTTGTTTACATATGACGTGTGTATGAGATCGTCAAGAATGTTGGGTTTCGTCTTGAGAAATTCTCAACACATACGTAGCACCTGAGTCATACGAGCGCTATAGGACGCAATAAATACATATTTTTTGAAGCAAAATTAAAGTATGATTAAAAAAATAGGAGATTATTAATAACTCAACCTAATATATTATTATCTATTCAGAATGAACAATAAATCAATTTTTCGATAATACTTGTTTAAACCTTTGAATGGTTTTGGCCACCTTTGATTATCGGAAACACTATCTGATATTATTAAAAAATAATCAGAAAGCTTTTCGTGTATTAATACTTCGTCGGCATTAATTATTAATGGAGCCGTGGTCGAATTCCTCGGGCCCATGGGCCACAATGGTCAACGGTAATACATGTCGATTAACATTTTCCATAACACGCATATCGATTCAATTAGTGAATTCCTGATGACATCATGTCCTATATACGCGACGGGTCAGGTCGCGCTCCTTACAAAATTCATGATGCGCCCGCGCGCCTAATTGCAGAGGGTCGCAAGCGACATGTGCTTTTGTGTACGCGGCGTCGCGACGCCATGGCAACACACGTTCCGCGCATACATAATTGAAATGACAAGCCTTCAAACCGACAATCGATTGTGGGCCAATCATTAAGAATTGAACGGACCCAGCCGGACTGTCGGCGTCGTATTTCCAAAAGCGACTGAAGTCGCCTCATTACTTATTAACGTCGCGTGGAACACGTGTTTACATTTGTGGGAAGAAACGTAGACGATTCGATATGGCAGATTAGATAATGTAATAGATTGATTCTATATTATGAAATTTTGATTAAAACGACTCAATATTATGCCGAGAATTTCGTATATCTCTCATTGTCCGACGTATCGTCGATCATTGATATCATCCGATTTGCATAAACAATTTCCATGGATAATAAGTGTGAGAACTATTCATTATTCATCGATATGGCGGCAACTCGTATCAAATTAATATGTAATGCATCGCTCACGCCCTTTTCTTTCCATATATCAAACTAACCGGAGTCGCATTAATATTAAATGCCCAAGAAACTGATCAATAATATAATTTAAGCCATATTTCGTACTGTTGTTATTAATCTGATAATTTAATCGCTTTTGCGAAATACAAATGCGGTTTATGAAAACGCGAAGATAACAGTGTTGGCGGCAGATAAACGGCACAGAAGGCAAACGAGCCAATTAAAAGGCGCTTAGCGTCGAGCTGAGCAAAAATGGGCGTCGCGGACGTCGGCGTTAGTGGCTGGATTGGCTCGATTCGTTTTGCAAATAACGTCGCGAATCACGGGCATACAAATTACTCATTAGTGTAAAAAATATGTGTGCATTTTTTTGTTTATTCGGCACTTGCATTGAATCTGCATTTGTTACGTGATGCAATAGTTACATAACAGAGAATACATTAGGAATACAAAGCAAATAAAAGTTATAATAATTATATCGTATTTGACATTCAATGACGTTTGCTTGTAGATTTTCGTTTAATATCATATAGATTTTTTTTAGCTTTCAGCATTTTTAGTCATAAAAACATAATAGCAACTTAAAAATGTAAAATAAAAAAAAAGAAATTAGGATAATAATAAAGGGAAAAAAATATTGAAATACCGTCATTAGTTAATCTGTTATATCCAATTATATCTCATACAAAATATCAACGATATGGCGATATTTAACATCAAATATATTTGCATAGTCGGCCAAGTGGTTGAGCAGATTAATAGCTCTGGTTACCGGAGAGTTTCTGAGAGCACCTGTCCTCACATTTGGCGGAAGAAGGCCTAGGGGCAGCTCGCACAGTCCAAGAGGATTATGTACTGCGCTACCCATCAACTTAAAGAAAAGCTTTTCCAAGTAGATCGACCTTCTTTTCTCAAGGGTGATTATTTTTTATCTCTTAATTTATTAGTATTATTAATAATGTTGAATTAATATTATACATATACAGTTTTCTTCGTTTACAAATTTGTTTTAAAGGAAGAAAATTAAATTTATTGAATTGCAAAAGCTTCTTATTGAATATTAGCCAGAAATGGGGATGAATGAATGTACCGATGTTTAAAGATTATTTAAAAATTGAATAGGTTTCAGAAGTAAGTGGCTTTCTAAAAAATTAAAGGTTGCCAAATAAATGTTGTTATTAGAAATGCTTTTCTTATCCAAATAAAATCATTGAAAAGCTTGAAAACAGACGATATCCTTATTATTTAAAAAAAATACTACCCAATGTTACTTCTATAATTTAACCTGTTGATTATTTATTTATTGAACCAAAATTACTGTACTGATTTTGTAATTCTTTGAAATGGAGAAGATGACTTTAAATTAATTTTAAGTGAACAAGTAACTTAACCTTGGCAAGTCAGAAACACTCATTTTATTTTATTTCAACTAGATGAAGAATGATTTTATTGAAATTTTAACCATTGGAAACACATGAAATATCTAAATTATATCAATTTTTATAGGCTATAAAAATGTCAATAAATAATTAAATACGATTTATGTATTCTAGATAGTCAAAGTATAAGCGATGCAATTATTATTTTTAATTTTTACCAAGACAAAAGACACTAGGGATGCAAGTGAAGAGGTAGAAATTATTTTTTGTATTAGTCATAAACTGACTACTGTTATAACATTATTGAAGTACATCGACTAATGGGAATTCTAATATATGGACAAAATAGCTCTTCCAAAATTCGAATTAAAAATAGAAAATCGTTCAAAATTGTTATTTGTAAATTAAAATCAAATATTGAAATAAAAGTCTTTTTTATAAACTTTACATGTAATTTTATTTTAAAACAAAATCAAAATAAGTATTTATTATTAAGCTATTTTACCCACGATTTAAATTACATGTTTATAACAAATAATTTGTTTATTTTTAAATGTTAGAAAAATAATGAAAACAATAAAACTTGTATTGGGTATCTCAGGTTTTTTTTATTTTTTTCAAATAACTATTTTTATATAAATTCTTAATGTCATCTCTTTGTATTTCTGCAAAAAATATAAATATTATAGATAATGATTATCTGCAAATGCGATTAAAAATAAAAACAAAAATATTCCTTGCTCGCGGGGCAAGATGTTTTTCTCGCTCGCATCTGGTATGATGTGTCAAATTCGAGTAAAAGCTGCGAGTGACACGTGCTGCGAGAGCTCAATCTGCGGCGAGACATCGCCGAGAGCGTTGTCATTTACGCGTCATATTGGTTAGTTAAAAATCCAAAATATCGACCAAAGTATGAAGCATATTCTGAATAACTATTTTTATTCTTAGAATAATAAATTTTAAGAAAAAATATCAAGATAGTGATGAAGAATTTATCAATACCTTGACATAAAATGATGGGGTTTCAAGCCGCTTTGACGAAAAAATACACATCATCTTTCAGAAAAAAAACACGGACTCATTAACGTATTAATTTTTTTTCTGAAAATGTATTTACTTCAAATTATTTTACGATTTTTTTTAATGCTCTAAATTTTAGATCATTAAAGTAATCTAAATTCTCGTATTCAATGAAAGGAAAAACAAAGTGTCTGAAAGCTTTTTCGGGGACTTTCTATAACTACTATTCTTTAATTAAATTAAAGTACTAATTAAATACATAATTATGGGCTTATTATATTATAGTACCGTATATAGAATATCTGATAGTTTTCTTTAATTATATCTAAATGCGTAAGTTAAAATATAATTTTAAATTAAACGTAATAATACTGCTTAATATACAATTCCTAAAGCACTACTTTATGTAGTTGCTTGATGTTTGCATGAGCTTTTCCTTATTCATCAAATGCAAGTACGGGCTTAGTGAATCTCCATAATTATTAAAATCAAAAATATAACACAGCATCCCAATTACTATATAATAATATCATAAGACCTTTTATATTTTATTTTATTATTAAAATATATAAAATTGATCAAAAGCATAAACAAGATATTATCATTTTTGAGATTTTTTAAATGGCGTCACTGCCATATTTTTATAGCATCGATTATTTATTTATATTTGTATTCATAGTCAGGTTTTGACGCAATTTTGTTGATTATTTGAATAAAAATGTATGAATTTATCTATCACAATTAACGTAAAACATCAAATATTCATTGAATACCCACGTAAGCTACGTTGAACAAGCCGCACACATTCGCACAAACATCACCGAAGCTCCACAACATGGCCTATGCACAATGACGCGATTCGCAATTTTCAAGTACCATATAGACAATGCTAATTGGGGGACGCCGGTGCCACTGTGCCGGATGCTCTCCACTAATCCACGCAGGGCTCACTAATGATTTTTGCTGCTTTTTGTGTCGCTCCCACCACTCGACCGCCACTCAAATTCTGATTAATATCGAATGGCCGTGTCGTTCGGCTGAAAAAAAAAATACTAAAAACAATGGCCGATGAAAATTGAAATGCTCGTACTACATATTCATCAGCGCTCTGAGAGGGCTTGCATGTCAGGCTTCACCTCTTTTTTTTTTCAGCGACGAATGTAAAATAATTTCAGTGCCAGATGAACGCGGTGAATTGAACCGGCGCGATACCTCGAGCGCATCTATGCATATCGCCTATAAAATGAATAATAAATTCAGGCTTTAAATTAAAGTCGGCATTGGATAAACTTTATTTTTATACGGGATACATTATTCAAGTGGAGTAGAAAGCATTCCTCTGTCCGGAATGATTTGGACGGCTTTCGGAACGTTATCCAGGCGCTCAATCATCGTTAATTATTCGTTTGCGCGTAAAAAGGGATTGCGCTTCGAATTCCAATTATTCCAATTAAAAGGGTCCAATTTTGGCGTTGCGAAATAACGTTCGGTTAATTAGCGAGTGACAAATGAGTTTTGCGAATCGAACCGCGGCGCATAATTAAAACGGCATACGCGGCTAGCGAGTCGCGTTGTACGAGAGACGCGTGTGGCGAGCAACAAGTGAGTGTAGTGTGAGTAGTACAGGGGAAAGTATAGAGAACTGGGATGGGATTCATTCATCATTCTATGACGTATTCTACATATGCATATTGCGAAACATATTATTGCACATCAAGCAAAAATAAAAAAATATGAGGTGGTCGGAAAATAATTGCAAATATTATCAAATATAACTTAGAAATTCTCAATGAAGTAGTTTTTTTAATAGATACTATAGGTCAGGGGTTTTTCTCGAATAATTCTATTAATATGAATCCTACATATTACAAATTATTTGCTTAAAAAAGTCTAAAAAATAAATATTAAAAATAATCATTGATTTTATTAATTTCGCAATTGCAAAAAAAAACAAAAACATTCTGTAGCAACAAGAGCGATGTTTTCTTTCGCTCGCATCTGTAACGATGTGACAAGTGCGAGTGAAACGTATACTAGTAACACTTACCACGAAAACTTGGCGGTCGGTCTATCGGTGGCGTGTCCTCAGTGTGCGACGTGACATTGTCGGGTGCACGTAACATTTACGCGTCATATTGATTAGTTAAAAAATCCAAAATATAAAGCGTATCATGGATAACTATTTCTATTCTTAAAATAATCCATTTTTTTAAAAAAAAGTCAAGATATTGATAAAGATTTCATCAATATCTTCACTTGAAATTTTTGGGGTCTCTTTTCTTTTAAAATAGAACCCCTTCGGACGACGCGACTGGATTCGAGTTAACGGATAGGTTTAAATAGCAAAAGTAGTAAAATATCATAATAATAAAATATTATATAAATAGCAAAATTCATATTTGAGAAAAACGTAAAACTTGCCTTAAAACCCATAATTTCATTAAAGATCGAACTACTCAGTATTTATTCCAATTAGCCAAAAGCTAACAAACGAAAAAAGCAGATCTTTTGCAAAAAGTAGAGCATAGAATTTAAGATGCTATGAAAAAATCTCAGCTAATATTTAAATATAGTAATGTAACAAACAGAAAATAGAATTATTTTTTTATTGTCAAGATATTGATCAAGATTTTCTCAATATCTTGAGTTGAAATGCTTGGATTTTATAATTTATAATGGAAAATATACCCCCTTCGGACGACGCGGTTGGTTTCGAGCCGCCGTGGCGGATCGGTTAGATAATCTTTATCAACATATTAATGAGTGTTTTCAATAATATTTCATACTATGATTATTTTGTTAATAAAGAGATAATTAAAGTTCATCACTCAATGTTTGTATTATCATAAGTTTCTTACATGAGGCCCATACAACATTTTTAAATTTGTAGCAGGCCCGTTGTAACAAAAGGTTGCTTACCCCTGCCATAGTTAATTTTTCCAAAAGATATTTTAATTTATCATATCCACCATTATTAAATTGTTTTTATTTGGGTGCAGTTTTTATTTACATATATTAAAATCTTATATATTCAATAAGGTTAAAGTTATTTAAAAAAAAAAATGATTTGGCTAATAATAGAAAAATCGACTCACAGCTTTTACAATT
>JAGXCT010034940.1:126296-139340 GCA_022495035.1 Philopotamus ludificatus
TTTGGATAAATTAAAAAAAAAGTATTTTTGTAATATAAGTCATCTGCTTTTTATTAATATATTTAAAATTTAAAATAATAATACTTTTATTTACTTTTTATGTTATATTAAATAGTGTTGAATTGTAAAAGCTGTGAGTCGATTTTTCTATTATTATCCTAATCATCGAACTGTGTTTAAATTTATTCCATGCAATTTCGTCAACAATGTCGTCCTTTTATATTTTTTTTTTATCTTCGAGAATATAAAGAAGTCCTAAATGGTAACGTTTGGCAAATACGAAGGTCACAGTGTTATATTAATATTTGTTTTAGGAGAAAAGTTTTTTTCGCACATTCCGTTTTTTCTATATGTAAAAAAATCCTAAGTACACCAAAACACATGAGAGCTTTTCGACAACCAACAATTAAATTAACATATACTATAAAAATACGTCACGTAAATTGTAACATTTTTAATCTTTTCCTAAGTTTTGTGGTTTGTAATTGAAAAAATCAAAAATATCAACGCTACTTACTCTATTATTCTTCTTATTTAAAATTAAACATGTCGAAAATAAGACTTAATTGTTTCAACATTTAATTTGTAAAAATTCTTTAATCACATAACCGTAAGAGTGAAAAAAATAATTATTTCTAAGCTTTTAAAATGTAATCTTGATCATTTTAAGCAATTTTGTTATTATTAACTCTTCTCTAATTTGGCAGATATTTTTCGTTTTGTGATTTTATTTAGAGTCAATTTGTCACTAGTATGATTAAAAATTACTTACTAAAATCCTGAAACTTACAGTAGTAGACATGTGGGTCTGAAAAATCACAATTTAATATTGTATTAGAGGATTAGATACTATGAAATAAATTTCAAGAAGCTATTTATGAATATTATTTAAGGTAAAATAGTATGATGCTTTCTCGAGAGAAACCCATTTTGACTTTTAAAAAATTCCAAGTGTCCTGGCAAACCTAATTGTACCTTTAGGGCTTGTTAATTTCTACTAATTTATTAATATCTTACGCGATCTTAAATATTAAGATCAGAAAAAACTGCTCTTAGTTTTAATATTTTTTCTTCACCATTTAATATAGAAGTGGAAACAGTTCCAGATGAGTTACAAATGGAATTAATAATTTTACAAAACGACACGGATTTAAGAAATAAATTTTACAATGTTGACTTACATAATTTCTATCAAAATTACATGAATTTAGAAAAATTCTCACTATTGGCACTCATGCAAAGCAACAATGACACTTTTGGAAGTACTTATAGCTTATGAACAATTATTTTCGCAATGGCACACTTAAAAGCGATTGTCGATCGAAATTAAATGATGTATCTTTAGAAAGCTGCGTACGATCTTTTGCCGTTTTTTTATAGTATTTCTGTAATTTTATATTTTTGTTGTTTTTTTTTTTTTTAGATAATTTGAGTTCTTTATTTTTTGTATTATTATAATTTTCTTACGTGCGGCCCGCGCAACATTTTTAAATTTGTAAATGGCCCGTTGTAAAAAAAGGTTGCTCACCCCTGTATTACAGGATTAGATACTATGGAAATAAATTTCAAGAAGCTATTTATGAATATTATTTAAGGTAAAATAGTATGATCAAATACAGTTCTTGGACATGATTTTTGCCTCGCTGTAGTTTTTATTAAATAATGATTACATAATCTCAAATAATATTACCACGCCAACGATATAGTTTTCTCTAAAGTTTCAAACCTTTAAGCTAGCATACCAAAATTGAATCTATGGATTTTTGCTCCTATTCAAAGTAGAATTCATATTCGATTGGATCTAAGTGTAACTAAATTAATTATGATTGTTTAATAATACATAATAATTATTACACTTAGAAGTTTAATTCTGTCTGTAGTCTTCTGTTCTAAGAGAATAGGCCTTAACGTGATAATCTATTGAATGTGTGATAAATAAGGCTCTGTAATGTTTGACAGAATAAACCAAAGCTCTTAATATATTTCTACGAAAAATAATTATTATTTAACAATGGCGACTCGTTAATTAAAAAATGTGCTTGAATTTAAAAGGACTAATATGAACTCTTTCATACTCCTAGCTCAGAGTGAAATGTTATAACTTAACATTGCATTGCTCGATTTAAAAAAAAATACTTACATCAAATAGATTAACTATTTGGCTATTTTATTTATAAAAGAACGCACGTATTTATTCTCAAGTCAATATTGATAAAAATTGAACCTCACTGAACAAAATTATTATTTTTTTAATAAAAATTAATCTCTAATAGGAGTGCACTGAATAATTTAAGACACATCTATACATTTGTATCCGAAGGATCAATTTGTGCGATGGTTATATTAAAATCGTCCGTACGAATCAGCAGTATTGAAAATAAGGATCGTGTTTACAAATAAGATATTCACCCTCTCGCATCTCTCATAGAGCGGTTCAGATTTAATGAGCTGGGTGGAGATTTAGGTGGTGAGGTTGTGGGTGGATGGGGTGGGAGCGATGGTTTCTCTAATGACGTGTGCTTCGTTACCGGGACGCCCTTCAATCGTTTCGAAATTATTTTTAAATTCAATTTCGAAACTTTGAGGTCCTTGATTGTGTTCGGGGCGGATGCCATGAAAGTACTTTAATAAATAGTAAAAGTTTTAATCATATTTTTATTATAAAAATCATATATTTTTTTTAATTTAAGTAATGAAAATATTAATATGTATTAATAAATACTTTGTACTATAAAATATATGTTTTTTTTTCAGATTTAATGACTCAATTATTCACGATATGGTAAGTTTATTTAAATTATTGATTTAGTTAAAATTAAATTATATTTAATTGGTGAATAAAATGATCTATTTTACAGATCGTTTTATTTTAAGCAGATTAGCGCTTAAAATATATTATTTATTGAAATATATGTGAAGACCCATGAATGTATAATTTTGTATTCGCGGATTTTTTTTATTATATTCCGCCACATTCATCCCGTTCTTTTATTACGAAACAAATTTCTATTTCATGTTTCATGTTTTACAATCGACCGAAATAAATCCGTATTTTCAGATTAAAACTGACATCGATTGGAGTCTGCGAATAAAAAAAAACCGAATTCGGTGCCTGGAAAAGCGGAATCGCCGCAGGCCCATCGCGAAAAAGATAAATACGAGACTTGGTTTTTTTGGATTTTTCCTGTTTTTTTTTTCGATTCCCTCGGACAGAGATAAAAACGTGGCAGCGTCCGCGCTCGGGGCATCAGGCTTTCGTCAGGTGATGAGTGTTTTTTGTTTGTCCTACGTGAGACAGGGATCAAAGCCGGGGATTTATGGTTGCCCCGGGTATAATCTGGCCCTATTGAAGGACACGACGCCATGACAAAGACGACGCCGATACGGATTACCTGGCGTCGCCGAGCATGCGATAGCGTCGATGCCGCAGATTTGTCCCGTTCGAACGGCGGGAATGCGCCGATGTGTTTGCCGGGAGCGGGTTCTGGATGATAAGGATTATTATTCTGTCGCGGAAAAAAAATAATGCGTATTCCGACCGAGACCAAATCCATTTCACGACCCTAATAAAAAATATTATTTTGCTTTGTTGCTTTTATTACATACGTGGTTTCGTATAAACATTTGTCACCGGTTTTCCGTATAATAAATATACGCGTATATTTTTTTGGGGAGTATGATTTTATTTCGTAATGTGCACCAGATAATAAAAAAATATAATGGGATGCCACGGAAGAAGAAAATTCACCTTCATCATAATAATTATATAATTTTATCCCATGTGCTAAAATAATTAAACTTTATATGACTATTATTTAATATTTACAAATTTTTAAACATTTAATGCTAAAACTCCAACTAATCATATACACACATTTTGTGCTTTAGATAAAAAAAATCTATCGATGCTTAAACAATAAACATCATAAGAAACGAACCCCAAGTACATATTTAGGATTTTTTTACGTTTTTTAAGAGATCGCGCTTAGGGGTTTATAGCCATTTACCCATATAAAGATTTTAAAGGAGATTGAATCTTTCACACTAATATTACCCATAGTGTCAAACCTCGATACTTGTTAATTATTGTTTTTAATATTATTTCAGTTAGATTTAAATTTATATTATTTGTTTTTTTAATTATTTATACAACGCATTAGATTAATTAATCCTAAACGCGTCAAGCTACCTCCATATATATTTTTATAAAACATGCGGATGTAATGATTTATATTATAAAAACAACTTATATAAACTCTTCCTCTTAAATACCCCTGGCCCGTGTTCTCAAAGAATTCTCTAAATTCATAGTTTTCGTCGGATACCTTTCCTACTATTAACTTAGCTCAGTCATGGTTAACTTTTTTTTTTAAATAATGTGTATGTTACCTACAAACCACTAGTTAGTGTTTTGGCTTTGTCGGAAAAAATGACATTTCTTTCCGATATATTATTAATTTATGTGATTTCTATAATAATATAACTAAATATGGTGTTTAAATGCAAATTGTATTGCAAGTGTAGAAATACGATGGTAAAATCCAATACCACCAAGGCAGAAGATTTACGTCCAATGCCAGCAATGGCCAAGAGAGATAAACTCTTTACAAAAAACCGCATACCAAGACGGCTTGGGTTCCCGCGGTATGGACACGAAAGGGAAGCCCTCACGTCACGTGTGACACTTGAGTGAGAGCCTAGTGGCTGGCAAATGATGATGATGATGATTAATTTATGTGATTTCTATAATAATATAACTAAATATGGTGAGTAAATGCTAATTTTATTGTATGTGTAGAAATATATATCGATTATTTTAATATTTATAAATAATTATATTAATTTTTTGCGCTAAATGCCTTTTTTAAGGCATCTAGCGCGCATATTGAGGGATGGGTGTAAATATTTAATAGATTTTTTAAAGATACGGTCGTAGACGGTCGTAGACACTTACAATAAAAAAAAAGATTTTACGAAAAGATCTAATTTTAAGAAAATTAATTGAAATGATTTTATTTTTTCCACCTAATTCGCTCCTCTCGGCGCACCTAATCTTCAGACCCCTGTGTGCGCCGCACAATCTGGCCATATAGACGGCACGCCTCTGTTTATACTCACATTCCCCCTAGTCTTACATTTTTATAATATATTGTATGTTACCTACAAGCCATGGCATTTTTGATATCAAATGAATTTAGTTTTTCAAATAAATAAAAGTCAAGAAAACATCCTTATTTCTAGGACTCTTAACCCGATGCGGTCGTATTTAATTTTTCCAATATTAAAATACAATATGCACATTTTATCATCTGTTACAATACAGTAAAGTAATATCTCTCGTTTGAGACATGTTACGAGAAGTACAGACCCCATTTCCATATCTTTTTAATCTCGTATAGGTGACGAAATTCTGTTTCAGAAGTTAAATTCAGTCTTTCTGTAACTGAATACTCCAATAATTCGTCTCATTAGAAGATCGTTGTAAAATTTAACTTTACGCTCTAACTGGTAATAATAAATAATATTATTTATTTCATCTTTAATTTTTTTAAACTATATCATTCTTACTATGAGTATTATTATCGTTTATCGCTTATGGATATTTATTTTCTAATGGTGCTTATTTAGGTCCGATCTTCAATGTTCAACTGATCACTTGAGTGTTCAAATCAAAATAGGACACAACTTATTTACAAGTGTACTGTTCAAATATATAAGTCATAACGAAACATGCAACCAATAGGATGACAATAAATTTTGTTGCATTATTGCATAAACAATTTTAACATAATCACCAACTACCGTACATAAATTTTATCGAACATTTATTTACAAACTTTTACACGTCCGCGAATAATTTTTAAAGAATTTTCATAAAATTTCTGCCCACTCATGAAAATTTGTTTCCGCATCCGGGATAAATTTTCATATAACACCGCCACAAATTTTCCATTGAAATTTTCCATATTTTCCGTAAGTGGTGGCGTGCGCATGGAAGGGGGTCGTAGGATCATGGGATCATCTCTCGGACCCTATCCCACGGGACGAAATGGGATATCGAAATTACAAACAAACTTGGGCACCGGATACTTGGCCAAGAAAGTTTCCCTCACCTGGTCCCCCGCAGGACCCATTCGATCAAATATTTGGGGCCGTCATTCGGCGCCAACTTTACATTATTTATATTAAAACTATGTATATAATGAGGGCGAACCCCACTGCTGCCTAAATATGGCCGAGATATGTGTTCAGGGTTCATCGGTCAATATTGAACACACATTTTTGCAATAATGTTTCTTGAAATATTAATACATCGGTCCATTTAATACTCTCTCTCCCTCTCTCTCTTATTTTCGTCTCTTCGGCGTCGCGTCGATTTTTTTTTCAATTTAGTCGGTTTATTGGAAAACGCTTGTTTCTCCATTTTCCCTAATATTTGTACATTTTCCCCGGAGGATCTAGCCAAGTCGATACCTGTGTCGCGGCCCTATCAAAATCCTCGCCTAATGCGAACAAAGCGCCCGGGATCATCAGGATCCTGCCGGCCCTGTAAAAGCAAATTGGTCCCGGGGAGTCCCCGAGGGACACGCGCCTCCACTGAGTTGCCGCACGGAAAACGTTTTTTTTAAGCAATCGATCAACCCCATCAATTAGCACTTGCAAATATGTTTGCGAAATATTTATTTAAATTCAATAATATATGATCAGCCAATCGAGGATCAAATTTTTACTAAGATATATTTTAATAAACGCTATGGTAAAGCAGGTTGATTCGTAGATGAATTTAATTTTTCTAATATAATGCAGAATAAATTAAATTAAATATGATTAATATTTTTATTCTTTTTGTATATTAATTGGTGTCATTGATTGTCAAACAAATAATTATAATAATTCATATTCAGAATTGTTTTATAAATCCTATAATAGAATATTAGATTTTTACAGTTAGCTTAATTCTCTCCCTCAGTGTCAAACCACGACACTGATTAATTTCAATGCAATTTCAGTTGGATTGAAATTAATTTTATTTGTTTATAATAATTTATTCAACGAAGGATATGTGGCATTATATTAATAAATTCCAAGGCGCCAAACTACCTACACAAATATTTTTATAAACATGCGGAGTTAATGAGTTTCTTCCACTTACATACCCCCTGGTTAGTGTTATAAAGAATTCATAGTTTTTGCACACCTATCCGACTATTAACTTGGTTAAGTCACGATTACTTTAGATTATCGAAATAATATGCATGATATCTACAAGCCATAACACTGATAGGCATTTTATTATTATACAGTCAACCCTTCTATAACGTTCAGATAGGGACCACGCTATAGAAAAAACGCTTTAGAAAGTTAGGCACCCATACAAAATTTAAGTTAGGTTTTTTTTAACTTTCTTTGCGATTTGAACTCCAACCAAACATTTCACCCATTTTATATTTTTATATTTTCAATGACGTTCCTGCCGAGGGAACGCTATACAAAAAAACCGCCGCAAACGCTATAGAAGTGAACGCTATAGGAGGGTTGACTGTATTGTTATTTGTCCTTTTACATATTTCTTCTCAGTCATACCAAGCAACAATCAATCTTTTTGAAAATATCAATGGTTACCGTTTGTTTTATTGTTGTTCCCTTCTTACATATCCCGTCTCGGTAAAATCATTCACCATTCGATATTCATGTAAAAATGCAGAAAAACCAAGTCTGTTTTGTTACTGTTCCATTCTAACGCATTTCGTTTCAGTTATACACGTATGATCGCTTCTCAAAAAAATGGCTGCTGTATGTTTTGTTGCCGTCCTCTTCTAACACATTAAAAAAATCTGCTAATGATTTGTTTAGCAATGGCCGCCGTTTCTTTTTAATACATTTAACAAAGCCATTTAAGACTAAGAATTAATAAGAATAAGTCACTTAAGAATTTGATTTAAAAATGTGCGATAAATTATGCAATTTTATTTTATTAAATAATTTATAAAGAAAATAAAGAGGCTTAAAGTCAAAACGATAAACCGTTTAATTTTCTAAGCATATTTTTAAAATAATTCAATTGGTCACGTAAATTAGGGTATTGTTATATTATTATTATTAAATAATCATTTTCTAGAATATCAATTACATCAATATCGACTTTTTTTATGAATTAAGGTTAAAAATATATGAAATTTGACAAATCAAATGTATATATTTTTGAAATACTTATGATTAAATTAAAATAAGTATATTAAGCTTTGTGGCTCCTACGCTGTCTGGACAAATATACACTAAGCATAAACCTCCCAAACAAATATTTTTAATAATTAAAAATAGCTTAGAATGGGACTATGCAGTTTAGAGAGTTTTGAAGATTGGCTTTTTTCTCCTTTAACGGATTATAAGCTTCCGATTTTTTTTTATTTTGTCTTTTACCTTTTGTATGAGTGTCATCTAATAATTGATCCCTTAATATGAATTTAATTAGTTAATGCTATTTTAAATCTAATATTATATAGTCAATCCTTCTATAGCTCTGGTATTAGGAATACGCTATAGAAACCTGCCATATACAATAGAAGACCCTATACCCATACTAAATTCGAAGATTTTTAATTGTATTTTGCAAATTGTACTAAATCGTAATATCAAACATTTTTCCTATATTATTTTCATATTTTAAATAACATAGTTTTTTTCACAGATATTTTATTGACTTTTAATCGCTCGACATGTATTACATATTTACGAAATATATAATAGTAGAGGAACACTATAGGAGGGTTGACTGTATATGGAGTAAATCGAGGAGAGTGTCAGATGGAAGGATGTTCAGGTTATGTTTTTTAATCTTCTTCTTAGTCAGGATTTCGAAAGCCGGAATTTATAAATTCTTAGAAGTAATCACGATTATATTACCATAGGTTTAATATTCACTTGGATTAGTGCATTTGGTATAAGGGATTTAAAAAATAATTTATTTAAAGCATTAAAGATTGAAATGTATCTACTTAAAGGATTTTAGTTTATACTTGCATTTATCTTTGATAGCGAGACATAATTTTTCTCAGATCTAGTAACGTATTATATAGAGAATTTGTATTCCAAAACGCTTTATTTACAAAATAGGACGAAATGGTTTTTTTTTAATAATTATCTAATTATTTAATCTTGTTTTCTAGTCTAAAAGCTAGTCTTCGCTGTCTTGGAGGGTTTTGGCTATAATCATTTTCATGGCTTTTTATAAAGCCAACATATTTTTTGTGAAAGCTTTATTATAATTATTTAAAGGAATAGGGTTTGTCTGGCGGAGTTGGTTTGGTACAGTTGACGAATTTATTTATTATATATTATGGGTTTGAGCAAGTTAAATGTGATTGAATTGTTCTTTACAGGTTGAAGTAGTGATGAAAATTGTCTTTATTTTATTTAATATTATCATTAAAACAATTTGCGAGAACTTGTATGTCATACCGCTATTTATGAAAATGCCATATAGTTTTATTTCTTGCTATGGGTAATAAAATAAAACGGTTTCCCAATTTCATGATTTTTATACGTAATAATTTTTCAGCAATTTTTCAAAAATTGTCATATAATAGAAGATCTTATCTGCTTAATTTTCCATGAAAAAAAAATAAAAATGGCTCTTTATTCGTGCAACATTAGCCTTTCTGGGGTCATAAATTCGCTTTCGCATCAGGATAATCAATCTCAATACGCTAACCATATCAAGTTGCTACTCACCGCGCGTTCATCACCTGCGGGGCGAGGAGGGGACGGGGGGCGGGACGGGTTTCAGGCCCCATTTTGTGGGTTTAATTAAACATTTTTCTGAGGTCGTATTAAACGTGGACCCCTGAATGATTACTGGCGTGACTGGGGGTCATAAAGGCTCCGGCGCACGACGACCTTTTTCTCATTAAGTGATCACGTACGCAGCTCTCCCGGATATCGGCCACGTGATTTTACTAAACGGGGGAAATTATTAAAATTTCATTCCGAGCTTTATAATAATAAAATAACATAAATTTCGGCCGAGGTTTTTTTTTGCGCAACTCTTTTTTGAGCGCTTAAAATTAAGCTCCCTGTCTGAAACGAATATGTAATATGATTGGACGGATGCAGCGTCATTAATTTGGAAAAATTGGTTGCAACCCTTGCAATATTTCCGTGTTCGCGCTTAAAAGCCCCGGTACACGGAATAAATCCTCTTGATTCCCGTTTTGGGGATTACAACTCTGCGAAACAATACGATATTTGCAAAACCCAGTGCACGCTCGCTTGTTAATTTTATGGAGCGAATGGATGCAAAAAATAATTTCAATTTTTTTATTATAATTACTGATACTCTATAAATCATAATACCCTTCTGATCATTTTTTTTTATTGAAAATTAAAAAGAAAAATAATTCATGATTAAATTTGTCGAGCGTTTTGTATTGGTGCAAATTACTAAATACAAACACTGTAAAGAGGAATAAATATTGAATATTTTCAGATGATACCAATACTTTATATATTATATTATTATTTTATAATAACATAATTAGGATAAAATTGCATCTTTGTATTGTTAAACAAACATTTCTCAAACATGTCCCAAATATTTTTATTGATTGATTTTTAGTAATTTTGCTTCTTCTCTTCACTCTTGCACTACATCGCGTGTACTACAGAGCAACAAAGTGATCGGAATAATGAATATAAATTAAATTAATATGTTTGTATACATAATACGTGAAATAAAATTTTTACATCAAATACAATTTTACAAATCAAATACACCCTTTTGCAAATCAAATACAACCTTTTGTAAATTAAAATGACCCATTTTTTATTCAAATGTCGATAATAATAATAATAATGATAATCAATAGTCGTGTCTATTGATAATCAATAGTCGTGTCTATTGATAATCAATAGTCATGTCTATTGATAATCAATAGACACGTATATATTAAATTGTTTGAAGAGTCATTTCGTTTTTTTCAAAACAGAGGACTTAATTGTATATTTTCATGGCCAACTTCACACTTAAGTCGCATAATCATAATATATTTTGACAGCTGATATACTAAGGCTTACTTGTGAAAATCATCGATTGATTCTACGCAATAGTTTTTGGTTGGTACCCTTTCAAATATGGACAAACTGAATCATTCACTTAAACAGAAAAGATCAGAATTGATCAATAGAAAAGGTGTAGTGTTCTATCAAGATAATGCGAGACATCATACAAGTTTGTTAACCCGCCAAAAGCTTTTACAGCTTGGATGGGATATACCGCCACACCCACCATATTCTCCAGATCTACCACCTTCTGGTTATTATTTGTTCCGGTCTCTACAATATTTTTCAGACAGTAAAACTTTTACTTCAAATGAAGAGGTCAAAAATCACCTGAATCAGTTTTTTGTGAGCAAAGAACAAAAAAAATATGATTGTTGAATCATGCTACTGCCAGAAAAATGTCAAAAGGCATCATACCAGTATGGACAATAACATATTTATTTACGAATATTTTTAAAACGATATTACTTTCCGAACAAGCTGATATATCATATGAAAAAAATCGAGTAACCCACATTTTTATTCTGAATATCCCTCACATGAATTTATAAATAATATTTAGAGATGTTTTTTTCCGTAATATATATATTTTTTTAAATTCATTGGATACATAAAACTGTTATGGACATTAGTAATAAAATCATATTAATATATTATCAGTGTAAATAAGATGTAAAAATAGTCTTGCGAACTAATCCAGATATAAGAGATTCTTGTAAATTTCCGCAAATTCCATCCATACCCAGTAAATATACGGGGGTTAGTTCGTTTCAGGTAATTTATTATAATGGCGATGCAAAGTCAAAACTTATGATGTAAATCTGGCCCGTTTCCCGGCACCCGGGTTTGATTCATAACACCTAACCCCCACAACTCTCAGACGCCCCACCCCTGCGCCGAAGCACACTACCCGCAATACAAACACCGCGACTCCGCCCGGTATTTCTGCAAACTTTTACGCGACCTGCTAAGTCTTAACTGAGGCAACAAACTTCCACATATTTTAGAAACACTTCATTCCCAACACACATTACGAAATTATATTCGGAAAATTATAAACACGTCTGCGGCGCTGGGCTCTCTCTCTGTGTGCACAGCTCGCAACGGCGGCGGCAAATATATATAAAACTTGTGTTTAGCGTTTGCCAAAATTAGCGCTCGCGGATATTCGGCAAACGGATCTCTGTCATTTCTGCTGAGAGATGTGAATTAATCAGGATTAGCCCGGGTTTACACATCGGTTTTGAAGATTAAGCGCGAGGCATTAACCCCAATCAATCTCTGCTGAATAAGACGTTGTTGGCTTGAATTTCGATGCCGATGTGTAAACCCATCACTATTTCAAATATTCCGCTTCCGCAACATTTAACATTGGAGAACGACCCTTATTAAATTACAAATGAGTCGCGTCTACCCAGGGTATCCATAGCGACCACAACCAAAATTGTCGCACAATCTCACTGTTACCGTGACAAATGCACTTAAAATTCATCCTCTATGTTTTTGCAGTAATAATTTGTGTCTTAAACCTTTCCCCGACGGCGAGATCCCTTACAAAAATATTAAACTATCCAATATTAACCGCCAGTGGCCACTCTATTGGTCACTCTCTATTAACATAGGAATTCAGAATATCTATTTATCGCCTCCCAACCCCTACCGGAGGGTTGGCCACCAAGAATCTATCAGAAATGAAACACAACTATTTACCATACCATTAAAATTGATGGGCAGCATCTCATTACATTTTTATATTAAAGTCAACATAGACCTGCATGGAGTTGGAGCCCAAATGAACTTTGATAAATACCAAACAAAACAGTGCAAAAATATGTAAAAATATCCTTGTGTGCATAAATAAATCTAGTCTTTAGCGGATTTCTCACCACAGAGCCAGTATACCCTAGGAAGGAAAACCCTAACTTGTTGACCAATAATTGGTCTAGACTCGATACTTTCGCTCCTCTTCCTTCTTTCTAGGGGACC
>JAGXCT010034941.1:0-48742 GCA_022495035.1 Philopotamus ludificatus
TTAACCTAGCCGTGCCGATGGGGTCTATTTAGGACCCCAAGATTTTGATTTTTCTCGAATAACTCTTTTAATATAAATCCTGCATAAGTTACACACTTTTTGTATTTGCTAATAATTATATTAAAAATAATCTCTTCTCTCTCTAAATAGGCTCTCAAAGATTTTCGTTTCTCTGCATTATAACGGCAAATGACATTTATTTTCGATTTATTTAATATACCTCCCATATATATCTACTTTTAGAATACTGGCTTATTATTTCTGTTAAAAAAATATATTTTTTTTGTCTGTATAGGCTAAAATATTTTTTTTTAATTTGTGTTTAAATTATTTATAATATTTCAAAAAGTATATAATTTTCGTTGTAACGTTATTTATTAAATGCATCTGATTTAATTAAATTGAGCTATGGATTAAATTAGCCCGTTTACTTTCGGGTAGGGAAAGACTACCTTGCAAAAAAAGATAAGATGCACATATAAAAATAGTAGATAAGTTCCATTACTTCAATTGAAATTATGACATTTTCTAACCTAAAAAAAAATAAATGATTTTTTTATTTATACATAATAATATTTTCAAGATATAGTACTTTTAATAGTTTTCAATTGATATATTCTTTTAAAAAAATCGATCGTCTTTTTTAAAACCGTAGTTGAATTTCTAGCTTTAGTATTTTAACCCTTTGAATGCTGATTTTTTTTATACTTTCTATCTGCTGGTTATGACAATTACAACGTTTCCTTTATATTCATGATTGATCTCAAGCCGCCTGCAAGAATAATATGTACTGTCACTATGGAATATTTTAATAATTTATGGAGTCATACCAAAGCATGTCAAACGAGCAATTAAAATTAGGAAGGCGGTAAATAACAAATATATTTTTTTCATTATTATATACCACAGATAATTTTATAATTTTTGTTTTTTTAACCATGTCAAACAAAAAACTGTAAAAGTCATACAGTAATAATACTTTTTTTATATTATTATTAGAATTTTAATAAATTTTATATCAGTTTACTCAAAACATTTGATTTTAATAAAAAAACCACGAGTCATTGTTTTTTAATCTATGTTAAAAAACTTTACTTTGTTTGAAACGCTCAGAACATCCTGTAACTGTGAATAAAAATGTTTATTAAAATTATAATTTCCAGGAAGAAAAAATACGTGACAAAACGGTCTGGTCCAATAAAACCCCCTAAAATAATGTAAACACCGAGATTTGCGACCATGCCCGCCTCGTGTTTTATCCCGTAGCCGTGGAGGAGTTCATAACAAATGGTCATTTTAGGCGGGCGGCCGGACCCGGACCATAAATCGCTCGGGGGTCGGGCTTCGCGACCTGAATACTAATCGTCGAGCTTCGATTAAGACTTGATCCAACCACTTAATTGGCTTTTAGTACTTTGAGATTTAGGACAGCTTGCGGCATCCCCGGGGACACGATCCATCCGAGAAGATGCACTTTACGAGACCAAAAAATATGTTTTATGCTTTTTGTTGATATTAATATTAATGATAAAAATAATTAAAATTGAATCATCGCATTATACTTATGTCAGGTAAACTCCATAGTCCTTTGAAGCCGTCTGCTCGCGTTGATTATCCCGATGGCTTTGTTCAGCAACGAGTTTAATGCGCTCTCTGTTGACTGATGGAGACGTGTAGTCCTGCGACGTGAGTGTCCTTCCAGTCATTACTTCTGATTAGGGAAGCCACGTTTGTTCCACGTGTAATGCCTTTGCAGCCAACCGTTCGCCCGTCTGCTCATTCAGTCTCGGGGCATATCAAAGACTTTGTAATAATTAAGTTTCGGGCTCAACAGCATCGCACAATGTACCAATAATATAATAAAAATAATAATTATATGTAGATGTGCGCAATTATTCACGGCTCTCCAATGCCAATCACATCTAACGAGTCCTTTAATCATCGTTTGATCGTCTTCCTCTATGCAGATTAACGCTCACCATGAGCACGGTTATAAATTGCTTCATAGAAATTAACATGTTCCCCGCAAACGTAATGTATACAAGATGGCTGTATATTCTCGATTTGAATTCTGCGTATCTGATACACGGCTTAATGAGGAATAGTGTCATATTGTATGCAAATCGAGTAAGAGTGGCATATTATTATTCAGATATTTTTCCCACATTTCATACGTCGGAGAAAAACACGCCGTCGGTTCTGGGCACCGGTTGAGTAAACTGTTAATGAATAAAGTTTCCCGGAAAGTCTTCTCCTGGAAGAGTTTTTATTCGTGTATGGAGCAGCGGGGGCGCTGCAGGGAGGCTTAGGGGGAGAAGAGTAGACGGCACATCGAGATTTATTATGAGCTACTTTCCAATGTAAAATTTGAGGTGAGAGAAACTTAAGAAAATTGAAAACGGAGTGGTGTACATATGGCTATAAATAAAACGCTCCGCTGTTGAGCGAAAAGTTAGTTTTGAAATATAAAAATAATACAATATTGTCACATAAATATATTTAATCTTGTACATTTTCAAATATGATAGCGGTTTATTTAACTATTAATATTATAAGCATACCGCAGATGGATTAAATGAGAGTTTTTGAAAATTATTATAATGCAAAATATCTCAGAAATATTGTCTAATAAAACAACAATCTGAAAAAGAAGGAAATATAATAGGGGTCTTATATTAATATTATTATATAATTCGCTTAAAGACTCGTAATATATAATGTGGATGAACTAAAACCTCAGGTTATTGAGTAGTAAAAATCTATTCCATTGACGGAATTCGACAAAAATGGAACCTTACTGCTTGCATTCTTGATAATAGGCAGAAACATCTGGATATTATTAGAAAAAGGAATATAGAATACTTTGAGAATCTATATTTTGCATTTCATAGATCGTCAATAGTCAATCTTCTATAGCGTCGAAATATAAACCATGCTTTTAAAACCCTCCCAATAGAAGACTAGGCAACCACCCAAAATTTGATAGTTGATGATGGCAGCGTTAAGTCTTATTTTATAATAAACAAAAAATCAACTTTGAATTTTTAAAATTCAAAAATAAATATCCGTTACTTTTCTCATATAACATTTCAATCTATTTTGAAGAAATAGACATTTTACTCAATATATATGAAAATGTAATAATTGCCTGTCAAAGAACTATGCATTTTCTTTCAAGTAAAGTTTTATTTTCTAATTTAACCTAACCGTGCCGAAGTTATTGATTTTTCTTGAATCTTTTAATATAAATCCAACATTTTCACACTTTTTCTATTTGTCCAAAAAGTCTAAAAATAAATATTATAAATAATCAATGTACTTTATTGTCCGCAATTACGAAAAAAAATATCAACGACAATATTCGCTTCTTTGGCCAGGGGCGCGATGTTTTTTTCGCTCGTATCCGGTACGATGTACCAAATGAAACGTAAACTATTGACAGGTGCCGCGAGGATTCGGCAGTCGGTCTACCGGTGGCGTGTCCTTGTCACTTACATCGCCGAGTGTGCTTGTCATATTGATTAGTAAAAAATCCAGAATATCGACCAAATTTTGAAGGATATCATGAATAACTATTTTTATTTTTAGAATAATCCATTTTTCTTAAAAATGAATTCTTCATCAATATCTTGACTCGAAATCCTTGTGGTCTATTTTCTATTATAAATATACCCCCTTCGTACGACGCAGTTGGTTTCGAGCCACCGTGACAGATCGGTTAACAATGTAATTTTCGACAATCGACTTTTGCTATTCATCCAATTAATTATTCCATAATTAATTAATCCATCTAACATCGTTTATTAAAAGTTATTTAAAATAAATACAATTATTATCAATCCTTCTATAGCTTCTAGATACGAACTACGCTATAGAAAGCTGCTCTAAGGAAGATTAAGCCTAAACAAAATTTAGGGTTAGATTATTAAAATTGTATATTGTAAATTAAATGAAATCAATACATCAAACGTTTTTCAGTTCACATATTATAAATTACCTTGTTCTATTTTTAGCTTGTTATATTTTGTTGCTAATTAGGGACATTGGCCTTTATTTCAGTTGGTAATGTATTACATATTTACGAAATATGTAATTTGACCTTGAAACGTTTTGTAAATAGCGGCGCTATAGATGTAAGCACTATAGGAGGGTCTGCCGCACACGTCGCTTTATAGCAGGAGCATATAAATGAATTTTATTTTATAAAACTATGGCGTAACGATACTTATATTTTTTTTTTAAGAAAATCTATGTATACAGCCCATATGTGGCCGTATATAAACTTGGAAAGTTATCTTGAGGTGGTGAGACCTTTCCTGGTTTGATGGATCTAAACGGTTTACTTTCATTGCGCCCTTTCCTCGACGCGGTCTGCATACTAAGCGGAGCCAATGGGTTTGCACCATGAAACTATTTAGAATTTCGCAAACGGAAAAACAATTTATTTTTTTGGCGAACATCTCCCTCAGATTTTATATCGCACTCTAAATATTTCGTATTAAATTAAATTTTAAATTTAAACTGTCGAATGGGCGTGGGGTGGAATAAAAATTTCTATTCCGCGAGTCGGGGTGTTAAGTTGGGCATTTGAAATCCGACCACATATTCTGAGGTATGAGCATGGACTCGTTTTGCAATACAGCTATACGTGCGATGGGGAATGCGTATCCTCGAGGAATACGTTGCCATATCCAGATTGTAAAGTTTGCGTTTATTCGGTATTTTCATTTTATTTCGGGACCCACATTTGGACCCCGGCGTAATAAAGATTTTTATTCGGAATACATTTTTAATGTGTGTTATTAATGTTTTAGACAGAGTGACAATCCCCCTTTGAAATCTAGCGTTTCATTATTATTCCATTTCAATATTAATTTTCACCCCTGGCCACGAAATGCCACCTGTGGCCTGGTTTGCATTTCTTACACGTATTTATGTAAAATATGACAGGAAATTTGCAACATTTATCATGGCGTAATCCATCGCAATATTTTCGCATCAATTCCCTAATCATGTTTTAAAGTTTTAGATTAAAGCGCTCTCTTTTTCGCCGCCGTAAATTTCTAAAATTTGCCCCGTCTCAAAATTATATTTTAATAAATTGGCGGATCAAAAGTTTAAATGTACTCTTTTACGGCTCGAGGTGAAGCATATTTTTTTAAACTTCGTCAGAATCCTATGAATTACGCGGAGCGGTTTTAGTTTCTCGGTTATTAAAGTTTTCTCTCTCACAGAGCCGCGCTAAATGAACTCTTCAACTTTAGCAAGAAGCAAACATGGGGCGTTTTCTCTCGCTTCTGGCAATGGCGAAAGAAAAATCAAAGAAAAAGCATAAGGGGAATTTTTAATCTCTCACCTTCGCGCAGTTAACATCCTTTGTTATTATAATTTCAAATTTTCTAGATTAAATTAAGCTGTGTGTCTGTGTGGAGGGAGAGGAGTGTGGCGTGACTATGGGTTGTTATGTATCGGGGGGTTGCTGTAAAAGAGAGAAGTGAATGTTCCCGTGCGGAACAGGGTTGGTTTGCGGTTATTCGGCATTGGCTGTCCATGCCAATAAGGCAGCGAACGAGAAATTCGTGTTGGAGCGTGTCAAAGGGAAATGTGGCCAATGTACCACACCTATGTACCTATTCAACTAGATCGAGGCTAAATCCATAATTTTTGGCAAATGGAACAAAATTAAAATAGATTTTGTCGCGACGATTTTTAATATTTTAATAATTAAATTAATAAACATATAATTAACATTTACAGTTGCTAAAAAAATTAATTAAAGGTGGATGAATGGTACAGGATGAAGGTTAATCTATTGCTCACTCACTATGAGTCAACGGGACGAGCAAGTTTTACCTTTAACTAAATACTAAGGGTTCTGTTATACTTTTGGCATCTGTTTTGTGTGGTACACGTTATATTAAAGTGTTGTTTCTAACCCTTAAAATAGAGAGTGCATATTTGTCATGTTATGCTTTGGGAATTAAAGCAAGTCATAGTACCAAGAATACAGCTGAAAAATATGCTATGTATAGGGTGAAAAACTATAACTGATCTGTAAATTAGAAACTGGATTGTCGAATTTCAATAGACCTTAAAAGACGAGCCGAAGGCGTGTCGCTCTTCTTAATTTGATGACGCTTTTTAACCAAGCCGTGCCGATGGGGTATATTTGGGTCTATAAAATAATTATTGACTTTTATTTTCCGCAATTGCGTAAAAACAAAAATATTCGTTTCTGTTTGCTATGCGCGCGATGTTTTTTTTGCTCGCATCCGGTACAATGTGCGAGAGAAACGTATAATAGTGACATGTGCCGCGAGAATTTGGCAGTCGGTCAACCGGTGGCGCGTTCTCGGTCTGCGGCGGGATATCTCGGGTGTGCGTGTCATTTACACGTCATATTGATTAGTAGAAAAATTCAAAACTTAGGCGATATTTCGGATTTTTCTACTAATATATTAGATGGACCCAAATGTAATGTCGCATTTTCGGAAAGCATAGTTTCAGATTAGTTTTCTTCAGTTCTTTGACTGAGAAAGACGTTTTTAGATATGTTGTGTGTCGTGAGAAGTCTCCAATCTTGGTTTTGCGTAGAAAAAAAATGTTTACGTGTCCCTTTATTAATGAATGAGACGTGTCCTTCGGAAGAACATTAGCGTAGCTGTATGCTGTTTCAGTTTCACGCCAAAAAAAACGCAACGGAGGTAACAAAACATATTTGCGATGTTTATAGAGACGCATTAAATATCAGGAAATGTCAAAGATGGGTAAAAATATTTAAATTAGGTAATATTGATTTGAAAAAAGAATCTAAAGTGGACTTTCCGTGAAGTAGATGAAGCAACCCTGAAAGGAGAGGTTGAAAAAAATCCAACTCTTAACTCGTTGTTAACATAAAGATTGGGAAGATTCAAAAAGAAGGCGTATGGGTCTCAAATGCGTTGACTGAGAGAAACAAACACATGAGGCGCGGTATCTGTGAGTAACTGAAGGAGAAATAAGAGTCGCAACATTAGGTTTGACAGATTTATTACATCCAGCTCATTCTCTAGACCTGGCTCCATCCGATTATCAGCTTTTTCGTTCATTGAAGCATTATTTACATGATTTTTTTTTAAATCAGAATATGAAATAAAATAGGCCCTTTCAGACTATTCCGATTCTAAACCTGCAGAGTTTTATAGGAGAAGCATTTTAGATTTACCTAATAGATGGTAAAAAGTCATAGAAAATATTGGTAATTATTAAGTTTAATAAATAATTATGAGAAATATGAGTTTGAGTTTGATTAAAAAAATACGACATTTTGGGTCCTTTTAATATATCATGAATACTTATTTTTATAAAAAAAGTCAAAATATTGATGAAGATTTCATCAATATCTTGACTTGAAATGCTTGGGGTCTATTTTTCATTAAAAATAGATTCCTTTCGGACGAAGCATTTGTTTTTGAGCCGCCGTGACGGATCAGTTATCGGTTATATATTAAAAAATCAGTATCGGATATTATAGACAAACCCCTTCCTACTTGCCTAGACACAGTCGAGAGGGTAAAATCAGATACCTACAAGGTAGAAGATGTAAGTTCAATGCTAGCAATGGTCAAGAGAGGGGAACTCTTTATAAAAAACCGCATACCAAGACGGGTTGGGGTCCCCGCGGTATGGACACGAAAGGGGAGCCCTCACGTCACGTGTGAGACTCACGTTCCTTCGGCCTCGACTGCCATTCGAGAGTTTGGTTAAGCCCATGCCCTCAGCGACTGAGAGCCTTCTGGCTGGCAAATGATGATGAAGTTTGGTATGGTTGAGTGTATCTGGAGAAGTGATTTTTTCACCGGTGATAAAAAAAACCAACATCCCCGAGTCTTCTCCGTACTGTTTCGACAATGACTTCGGTTCCTCCACCTCCAATTAACCCTGTTCTTATATCACAATATACACAACTACCTCTGGTAATGTAATTAATTAAAACGGTTCTTTTTTGAAAAAAAATAATATTTATATAAAATAAACGATTATACAAAAATGATAAATTAATATAATCATTATATACAAAAATGATTGAAAGGTTGACTAAAATTACTTGTCAAATGACATTCCTTGTTGAATGTACAATATGCTTTAAAAAAACCACTGCTTCCTCCCAAAAATTCACACTTAAATAATTAATGCAGCAGAAGATGCTCACACTCGCCAGTTATCGACTTATGCAATCTTTATTAATATTCGTCAATGGATATAGGAGTGGTGATAAATAAACAAAATGTTCCAATATTGGAACATTGGGAAAAAATGGGTAATACAGATAGTAGATAAAGCATTGTGTCACTGCATTGATTTGATATCGGTCTTCGAGTATTGGCCAGAAGCAGGACCGTCGCAGTTTCGCCCTTGAGTCCCTAGTGCCAGCGGCAGCATGCGCAGTGGCAAGAGCGCCGGAGTTTGAACGGCTCCAGTAGCGGCGCGGACTCCGGGGCTCCGGCTGCGTCGTCGGCGGCGCTCCGCCCTCGTCTTCGGCGTCCCCGCGATTTATGCGCGTGTCTCGAGATTACGCATGCTTTATCGCGCGCCTCCGCTTCGGAACAGGAAAACTTTCGCCTTCGCGAAGATAACCGACGGTAAATATATTTTTGGCTTATCAGTAATCTCTTTGCGCCGCGGCTGAAAGTGCGGGAAGTCGGCTGTAATTTGTTTGTTTGCGTTTTCTTTCAGGGAGACGGCTCGCTTAATCTCGTCAACAGATCGCACGCATCAATAGATAACGCGATTTATTACACAGATATCACTCATACATTTAATTAATTCAATTTGTGTTGGGTTAATGTAGGGTAATAACCGTGCGTGTTAAATCGTAATATATAATAGCCGTGAATATTACATTAGTTATTGATAACTGGACCTAACACAAAGCAAAAAATGTTTTGTTTCATGCGAGCGTGTAATAAAAATATTTTTTAAAATATAGCGATCTACTGAAAAAAAATAATAGATTCGCGTGATACGCTTAACATTGCTAAGTGATTTATTATCGGCGTCCAATTTAATATATTCTAATCATATGCGATCGTATCGCGTTTATAAATCATCGTTTTTCGTGCGATGTAATTTTTTACAAATTTTGCTTAATTAAAAATGTAATGCGATTGTAAATATTATTCATGGCTTAGTTATATGGAAGAGGCTTTGCCCACGCAAGCCCCAGAATTGTCGGTATTCATTAAACCTGATAATTACTCATAACCCCTTCGCGCTGAGCTTTATTAAATTCGGTAAATCATATTTGGGCGTGGCGACGATGGGACCCGAACGCTATTTACAACTTTGGCACATCAACATATTTTGCGTAATTTTATGCGATCTATCGTGTGAATCTCTCGGGTTTTTAAAAATAGTCGGAGGCTCAACCGCATCTTGTACGGGGGCGACATCGGTTTTAGCGCAGAGATTTAAAGTACTCCAGAGGGCGTCCGTGTGAGCAACGTTTACTGTTTGCAGTATCCACTCGGTTTCATTTTCAGTTGGTCTCGTGCCAAAAGTGGCGAAGAGATATGGACTCGGTGTGGAGTACGCAGCGCCGGAATTATTTAGGGAGTCGAGATGAAAGTTAGTCCCGAATAAAACGCGGGGATGTAAAAGGTCAGGTGTCTTTCATAAAAACTCGGCTCTTCAGTACATAAGACGCTCTATCTCGACATTCAAATGGTGTTTTGCGCTCGTGAAGTCGGTTTATGAAGTCTCATCTCGCTGTAAAGCAGACGCGAAAGAAAGTAGTCCTCTATGGCCAATCTTCATATCTTACTTAGCATATAATTTAGTTTTACGCCGGAATATATACAAAACTAAGAGCAAAATGTCCCGCTGAGATGCGTAAATAATATCCATATTATCATATGTAGACGTGAATGGGTCACCTTATTATTTGAGTTGGAAACTAAGTAATTTGTCGCAGTCGTTAGCTCGATTATCGCGTGAACAAAAGCTTTTTGTTCTATTTTTTTCAGCAATTATTTTTTATTTATTTTTATAACTTGCTCTATGATTACCCGTAGAGATTAAGAATATTTTTTTACATGAAACATATTTTTTTAATATTAATATACCTCACAAAATTGATCTCTTTTAATTTAGAAATATATTTTGAATTATCAAATATACATAGATAAAATGGCGGATCGTATATAATATATATTCATTTGTTTTTTAATCAAGTAATTGAATGCTGAATTTAACTGTAAACACCCGAGCATTTGAAAAAATGAATTCATTTGTTTTGCGGCCATTTTGAATTAGCTATATTCCAGGTATTGTAAACTGATCTTTATCGAATTAATCATTTTAAAAGGAATTTAAATACATGTTTTGTTTACAATTTATATATAAAATCATTTAATTATATTAACCAAGCCTCAAGCCTATTTAGGACCTCAAGTTTTTGATTTTCTCGAATAATTCTCTTCAGAATTCTATAATCGATGGATCAAAGAGGTATTATTACCCTCCAAGTGCTTTATTTATAAATCACATTTACCCAAGCAATTGCAGAAACAGAGAGGGATCAGATATTGAAAGAATTTTGGAAAAAATACAACATCTTTCATCCAATAAAAAATATCTCAAAGGGATGGTCGAAAGTAACGACTTACTGTATGAATGACATATAGAATGAACTCCTAAAACGTTATGTTAACTTAGCTATGCCGAATGGGTATATTTGAGACCCCAAGTTCTTTTCTCAAATAACTCTTTTATTGTAAATCTTACATAATATTTGTCTAAAAATGTCTAAAGAATAAATAATATAAATAATCATTGACCTTTATTAATCGCAATTCCAAAAAAACTCAAAAAGAACGTAGTTTTTTCTCGCTCGCAGTCGGTACGATATACCAAGTGCGAGTGAAACGTACTAGTTGGCACATGCGGCAATGGCTCAGTTGGCATTCGGCAGTCGCGGTAGTCGGTGGCGTGTAAGACGTCGCCGAGTATGCGTGTCATTTATGCGTCATATTAATTAGGTAAAAAATCCAAAATATCGACAAGATTAGGAATTATCCATTTTTTTTTAAAATATTCAAGATATTGATGAAGATTTATTGAATATCTTGATCATTTGAAATGCTTGGGGTATATTTTTCATTATAAATATACCTTGTTCGGACGATGCGGTTGCTTTCGAGCCTCCGTGACGGATGGGTTAAACCAGAGGTCCCCAATCTTTTTCGGTTTACGGCTCCCTTAATAATACATCAGATTTTTCCGCGGCTTCCTTAATACATCAGATTTTTTCCATAAATTTTTGACCTTCTTGAAAAAAGCGAGCGCGAAAAGATGGCGTAAAAATTTTGAGAATTGGGAATTTCAACAAATTTGACGAATTGTTTAATTTAATATTTCGCGGCGCCCTTATGACGGCTCACACTTTGGGAATCCCTGGGTTAAACGTATGTGTTAAATATTTTAATTTCGCGGATAGTACAAGTTCAATTGTTCAAAACAAAGCCGATATGATTTGTTGACCTCTGTATTCGCCACACATTGGCATCTACTACTTCTTCTTTATCCCGAAGATAAAATAACATGTTTTCTTAAGAATTTCGCATATATTTTTGTATAACTTCGTATGATATGTGTTTAATGCGATCGAATATGAAAAATCGACTCAATGGAAAGAGTAATGTGTGCAAAAAAATCAATATTGAAACTTTAACAGTTGTGCTGAAATGCTGAGTGAAACTTTTGACCTATTTGAAGCTTTCAATCCATTTGCTCACCTCTTTTTGCTTAGCTACACATTTCCACAGCACACTGCTATAAATTTAAACTGTAATCTTTTTATTGTCAGTTTAATAAAAACGATATGATTTGTGTTTCGAATCCCTGAATCGCTCGACGCATAAATAAAGCGGACAATTAATTATAATATCTTTTTCTAATGGATTAATACCCGATGGGAACTACCGGTTGTTGCTGACGTTTCACTATAAAGCGGATTAATCCTCTTAATGTGACACTGAAGCATCCGATGATATTATGTTTTTAATATCCTTAAGAAGATTTGAGAGTGTGGTGGCGGTGTGCTTTTATTGCCCTTTAATACTAATGCGCTTTAAGACCTGACACTTTTATAAAGTTATATATCACAAGTCGAGTAATGGGAGGGAAGAGATGTCGGAGATAATTCGCTTAAACTGCTTCTCTAATTGAACCGAGTCCGTTAAAGCTGAAAGTTGAGCGTTTTTCATACGGTTTTATAAAGAGAAAAGTGTTTCCGCATTGATTGATTGACACGTTGTTTCTTTGACGTTTCGCGAAACTCTGGGATTCAATCAAAGCTTTTGATTAACTTTCTTAGAAACATAATATAATACTCGCGCAATTATCTGATAAGTAATTTGATTGAAATTGTGTACAATGCGGGCTCCGGATCTCCGTTTTCGATATCAAATCTCTGCTTTGACATGTGATGCGGCTTTAAAAGGGCGTTTACTATTAATAATACCGAATCTAATATTTCAACTTTCAAGTTGAAGTTCAACTCGTAGGCTGCATCTGAAATTTCAATCTACTGAAAAACACGACTGCTCCACGAGAAGCTCGAGTGCTCTCGGAACTTTTTGAGTGATAGACGAGATAATTCGAGCTGGGAATTCGGCTTCAGACTTTTCACGGCTGTGATAGCTTCCTGGCGTGTCAGACATTCGCATTGTTATATTTTTTTGTATTTAATCGCAAATAATTTTAAATACTATATCCGTACCGTATAATTTTTGTTCGTGCCATAAAATAGCGCGATGTAATGAACGGCTATTGGTACGCGGAAGTAACCAATACAGGACCGGACGCGTTCGTGAAACATTGTTTCCTGGCCCACGGGCAAATATTTGTACGCACTATAAGATGAGAATATGTATTGTTCTATTTAATTAGAAATTTGCGAATTTGAATTGTTTCCTGTTACATAATGGTAACACTTCAATTTTGTACAAGAGCACTCTTGCGATTTATTTTATTATTAAAGGACTCGAAACGAAATTTTAGCCCTCGGCAGTCACACCAATTAGCATAGACAGCTTCTGACGTCGGCAAGAGCAACCGAATGAATACTTTAGTCGGTTGCATGGGGGGGGGAACGTATAATTCGTTGTTAGTGTCGACTTCTGTATTTAAAACCCATGAGCGATGAGAAGTCTCAAACTCGAATTAGCACTAAAACAGCTGTGGCAGAATAATGCATGGAAATTTACATATCTAGTAGTAGCATAGTAATGACTTTCTCTTGTTGTATTGTAATAATGTGACATGTGTATTCGGCGACAGACAATGTATTTATTTTAGAAATAATATCAAAATTAATTAAATAAGATTAAAATGAGTTTTGGACACTGTATGAAATTGTCCAAGAAAATAATGATGATTATGTGGACATCATTTTTGTTTGAAATAAACTGGGAAATTACATCACATCATCAAAATTCAATAAAAATATTGATCGACGGTTTGTTGTTCATTCTTTTTATTGGTTCTATTCATTTATAATTCCCTCTCAATTTTTTTAAGATGTAAACCCATCGATATCAAACTTAGCCCAATACAACTACTTTCAAAAATGCCGTAAATCAGACCTTTTAACCCCCCCCCCCCTTTTCTAATAAATCTGACAATAAATATGTTAATAATATAATGTAGATACCACGGAATCTTTAATAAAATAGAAAAGATGTCTAGCGTAGCTCTTGAACAAATCGATAGAGTAGAATATGACATTTTTTTTATTTTCATCAGTATTCATTCCATCAGATTGTTAGCCTTTAATCGATCCATCCTCGAATCCAGGCTCGAAACCAAAGGCGTCGCCCGAAGGGGTTCTCATCGCACGTATCACAAGTACGATTTCACTCGCACTTGCACATCGTACCGGATGTGAGCGAGAAAAGACATTGCGACCGTGCCAACAGTAGCGAATATTGTTGTTTTAAAATTTTTAAAATAAAGGTCAATGATTATTTATAATATTTATTTTTTAGACAAATACAAAATGTTTGTGACGTATAGGATTTATATTAACACTTTATAAACCGCTGACGCCTTTTGGTATAAAATTGCCCTAACCGTTATGAACCGCTGACGCCTGATCCCACGTCTATACCTTCGATTATGTAGAACATAGCCTGAAAATTTCACGTATATACATTTATAGATTAAAAAGTTATGTAAATTATTATAAAGGTCAGAATTTCTAGCAAAATTTGCCAAAAACGAGCGGCCCCCGCAGCAATTTTGCACCAAAAGGCGCGGTACATAAAGTGTTAAAAGAGTTATTCGAGAAAAATAAAAACTTGGGGTCCCAAATACGAATCCCAAAAACTTGGGGTATCAGAACGGTTAAGCTAAGGGTTGAACAAATTTGTGTCAATCTGCATACCGCTAATGCATCGCTATCTTAATTTTTTCATCGGGACTCCTCGTCCATACATGACAGCTTTCAGAAGATCAAATGGAGCAAAATAGTGTTTTAGTAACTTTCTGTATAATTTCCGAGGTCTAAATTGTATGAATTGAATGGATGAAACGTAGGAATAACACATTGAAATACTACGGTCACATTATTCCAAGACCTAAGTATGGCCTTCATAGATTATCGTATGGAAAGAAGATTGAAAGATAAACGGTGATTGATTGGGTGGAAATAAGTTGTTCTGACTCCGCAACATTTGTAACTGGATCGCCTTAATAGCTCTAGTATTGTTTCAGATCACAAAGGATAAAGAATAATTTCTTATCTTTTCACGTCCGGCTTCGACGCTTTATATGTTTGAATAGTTTGGTTGCGTGTTCAACGGTCTTCAGTGTTTCTTTTGTTCTTGCGACGCCCGTTCAGAGTTTGTTGAGCGTTCTTCATTCGAGTACAGGGGATCCGCCTATAGCATTTCAGCTAGTTGTAGGCTAACTGCACGTATTTGGGTTGATCCTTTCACCGCCTGACTCTTACGTTGCTTAGACTGGCTCTTTTATTTTAATCTTCTAGGAATAGGACGTCGGTTGTCATAAAGAACAATATAGAGAAGACACGAGAACTCAGTAGATCGCGAACGTTCAAACACGAATAAGACAAATGAAGAAAAATAATCAAACCAACAAAAATCTATAGAGTCTATGGATAAAACTTGGATCCATCACTCTTCGCCATGTTCGTAAACAATTCGTAGCAACTACCATTGGAAAATGGATAGTAATTGAAAGTGCGTACGAATACCATTTTTTTGGCTAAAAACGATAACCACGATTCTAATCATTTCCAAAAAATACTTAGAATAAGACATTGAATTAACGAGAGCCATACGTGACATTATTAAACAGTTTAAGAGACGAATTGATGTAATAACGGTTGAATCTCCTATACAATAAAGTTGTACGCAATCCTGTAAATCTTTCGTTCGGAGTAGTAAATACTTATATTTTATTGATAGTTTGAAAAGATTTATTTTATATTTGTTTTTCGCGGAAATTTGTAGCTAAGGATAGCTCTACACGTCTCCATGATCGTCATGCTGCAGCGACTGCTTTATCCTCACGAATTTCTCGTTATCCCAATATTAGCCGATGTACCTTTGCAGTGTATGTACACACACGTAATCCAATAGACCGTGGCTTATAGCGATTTGGCCAAAATCCAATCGTTTAGTCCAAGAGCAGGTGGTGTCGTTAAGCGCAGACTTCCCTGGCGTAACGAGCGCCCTGGGGCATATTCCACCCCGGCCTCATGAGGACAGATTTCTCTCCTGTATTTATAAGAAAAACTTTTCCCAGCTCCACTCGTGTATGTATGTACTCGCCAATAAAAATATCGAACACGTATAGCCATCGATTATTAATCGAGATTTATTTTTTTTGGTTTCAGGAATCAGGACGCGCCATCCCAGTACTGATTATTGTGTCGCTCGCCGGCGTGAAAGTATGTCGACCCACCGATCAGGTAATGATTCCGTTTTTTTTCATCTGTTCATGCGTTGATTAAAATCGCAACTATGTAGGTTTAACGTCCGACGGGTTTCTCGCATCGCGTTAATTATTTCTTATTTTGTGTCATAACTTTCCTCTAGAAGATAACGCCAACGAACGGTTTAGTTATAACTGGTTTCGCAATTAAATGTTTATTACTTGTTTTATAGCTTGTTAATCGCAACACCCTTCTACAATGTAACACATTTAAGTTGTGCAACTTCAAAAAAATGTATTTCTTCTCTTTTTGGGGCGTATCATTCCTTTCGAGGTGCATGGAAGAGTTGCACATTTAATGGTATTTTTTTAAAAATAAATTTCTGATTCATAATCATTTGCAGAGCGTGCAGATGGCGCACGCGTTGCGACGCATCTCGTACGCAACGTGTGAGCCTGCAAGAGCGCTGTTTGGGTTCGTTGCGCGCGAGCCCAGCGGCCCAGCCTACTCCCAGTACTGCCACTCCTTCACCACTGACACGCCTAGCCAGGTAACTGCCGCTTACTATCAATTATAAATCAATTATTAGATTATCAGTCATATTATTACGGGATTCCGCGATCAAAGTCATGTGTTATCTGCACGGTCGCAGCCTAGTGGCTGAGGAACGCGATCACGATGAGATTTATTTTGAACGATATTCTACCGATTCAATTGTTGTTGACTTGATCTAGCTCTTTAGGATCCTCAACGTTGTAAGCACGTGTACGTAGAACCAAATAATTACAGCTTGACAAATAGTTAGCTTTTCTCATTTTAACTTTATGTTTCGTGGCACATTTAAGCAGCTCGTGTGTAAAATATTTAGGGGTGCTGCAGAAATAATGCAAAAAATACTCATTATGGACGGCGCGGGACTGCTCTGATTCGCAGTGCAACACAGCGCTTAGAGACGAGACCTCCCCCGCCCAGCTGCCGCCCCGCATCCATCCAATACACGGTGTTGGCAGCGTTAACGAGCAAACAGCAATCTTTCTCCACACCGCATACAAAATATATAATGAATAGAAACATATATATTATTATACAAAAATGTATTTTTGCTTAATGTGGATGTGGTCGTGATCGCGGTTGGGCTCAGGCTGCTTTCCGTGCTGATTCGGTGACGGATGTGCTGCCGTAAGTGCCTGTAGCATCCGATCAGACGGTAAAATAAATACGACTCGGCTCTAACCGCGTCCGATTATTATTGTTACAATTCGCGGGCTGGCAGCTCGACTTCCGGGCTTATGGCTGGCGACCTGATCCGTATTCGAAGAGCCAACCAACGCAATCCTGGCCTCAAGGTTGAGTTGGACGCATCTCTGTTGGAGATCGCATAGTGTCCTCCAGGTGGCAAAGACTCGCTTTGTGTTAAAAAGCCACTTAAATAATACATAATAATAATTTGATTGGGGGTGCTGCTGCTCCCTAGTGTATGTGGACGATTCGTTTCTGCTTAATATTATAGATTAACTTCCGCTTGACGCTGCTAAAATTTATGATAATAACAATAGGTCTCTCTTGAAGTGTTTCTCTTGAGAATATAGAGGAAAGGTAGCAAATTATATTACTGACCAGGTCCATGTATCCGATTGGACCCTTCACAGGGGGGCTCATCTGGAAAATACCACATCGGACATTGTGGAGTAGGTCGTGACTGAAGTCCTGACAAACGAACCTAGATGAACAGTGTGGAGATGCTACTAGGGCCTAGTAGCATCTCCACACTGAGCTAAGCTCTCGAAGCTTACCATGGTTAGAAATTGACTTACCCAAAAGTCTAAGAAGATTCAGCTACGTCATGGCCTAGCTCGAACATTAGATGAGAATAGATGGATCAAGTTGTAATACATAAAATCAGGCGCTGCTAAAATCAATCAATTAAACGTGTTTTTTTAATGTGCTAGAAAAGGACGTTAACAAAGAAATGGCGGCCGTTGATATATTTTTCAAAACGCGATCATTTTGAGCAGTGATTGCGAACCATTGTGAGAAGCGGGTCAAATTGTGTTAATTATTTATTTTATTATTAGCCCGTAGTTCTCTAACATCACATCATAGGATTTTCATTAAATAATAATTCGTCATAAATATTTTAATCTTTCAAACACCATTAGTACAATTTGTCCATTTCCATGAAGCTTTTTATTCAGTTCATAAAAATGCTGAGTCACATAAAAACATTAAATCATTTAACTAATCTATATTTGAATATTCGTCATTAAACGATCCGTTACGGCGGCTCGGAAACATTTTAAGTCGAGATATTGATGAATTCCTAATCTTGACATTTTTTTAAATAGAAAAATAGTTATTCATGATATGCTTCATAATTTGGTCGATATTTTGAATTTTTACGCCCCCGATTACCGACCGCCGAGTTCTTGCGACACGTGTCACTTGTACGTTTCATTTGCACCTGGCATATCGTACCGAATGCGAGCGAGAAAAATATCACAACAAAAATGAATAACTTTATTCATTAGTGATACGTTTTATTATTTAATAAACGGCATAAAATCTTTATTTGAGCTAAAATCTCTATATATCTTTGCTATCACTGCAATAACTATCGCTGCTGTATCGAGAGGCTTTACGAACCTGTGCAAATTATTTTTATCACGGTAAGGTCGTAAAGAATGTTTTTCACAAACAGAATTAGCTATAACTTCACACGCATTCCGCGTTGATTATACTCTTTCACGAGGTAATTTCACTTTATGATTATAATTTGATGTAGCTATGCAGTAATGCGGTATACAATTTTACAACGTTTAATTTCAAACAAGAGTTTATCCAATTAATTTGAAATCACATTCAGAATATAAGTGTGTATTTGTGACATGTGCCTCAAAAAAGTATGATAAAGAGATAGAGAGATTCTTCCCCTTTTCGGTTAGCACTTCCGAATGACATATTCCCCTTTCTTTGAGGTAGTTTACGCCCATAAAAAAATATGAGAAGATGCGACATGTCGCAGGAAAGTGCATTTTGACATAATTTTGGTTGAAAGTATCATAAACATTCTATGCATATGTATTTATTTATATATACAATGTGGAATTTGCATAATATATGCATCGCATAACTTCAATTGGGTGTTAATTGTGTTTGGCGTAGTATACTATTCTAGCAGATCTCCATTTATAGATCTGCGGGTACAGAGGGGGTGATGATAGTTTAATAATAGCGATTATCAATTAACCTGTTGACTTGTTAGCTCAAATGTTTTCGTGATGTAAGCAGATTTACACGAATGCTGTGTACCATAGCGGCAATTAGCAAAAGCAAACTTTACCGATCAAGAATTAAGCCGCGTGTCGAGTCAGCTTCGGCTAATTAGATCAGAACCAAACTGGCGCAGGATCCCGTGGCTATAAGCCCCGGCCTTCTCCGCTCTCCATACACCACCGAAGCTTAGTTGGTGCAATGGGGGTGGTGGGTGTTCCAAGTGTTTTAATTTGACATTTTGGCTCCGTCGGTCAAGTACGCGTCGGACTCAATGGCACGAAACAAACTCGGGTCCAATGCACCGTGATGAGCTGCGGTTACCAGCCTGTTGGCTCTGGTAACGTAATACTACGTGTGAAAATGGAGTAGATTTTTTTTTAATTTTATTCGGTCCATTGATATCTGTAACACTTAAAATAATACTGTAAATAGAATAATATACATTTTTTTAATTCATTATTATAACGTAAGTTATAATTAATCCGTATTTAAATTTCAACATAATGTCTATACAATGGTAGATCTTTATATAAATAATCTTATTAAGTTATTTTTCATTTCAAGCGTCATAAATCTTAATAAAAAGTTCCGGCACCATTCTTTTTTTACTACGAGTACTTTAAAATTATATGTATTTTTTTATCTTAAAATTATACATTGTTTATTTATGTTTTAAACAAAGATATTATATTGTAGACGCGTATAAAATATTAAAATGAATGGGGTGAATTTTTTCGTTAAAATTGTGGATGTTTTAGCATAAGTCATACTTGTATCTCAATTTTTCTTTATGAAACATATAAAAAAAATACGCGTATCACGTAAGAAAGACGTAATATTACGTCAGGTTGTCAGTAAATGGTTCAGAAAACGTAAATTACGTTATTATTCGTGTCAGTTAACATGCCATTCTTTTACTATGCAAAACTTATGAATTTTTATCATAGAATGTGTTTGTTAAGAATCAGCGCGATAATTAAAAAGTAATAATATCTTTTTTTAATGATTTTATTAGGTTAGTACATCGACAGTGTTGCTAACTTTTATCGATTATAATATCAGCATTTAAAATATGTTTTTATCAACAGATATGCGATGCGGCTATATACAAATTTTAATTTAAAAACATATTTAATAAAAAAAATACTTAATTTTCAATGTGATGATTAACTTTTTTAATGATTCTGTTATTACCTTCATTGGGAATATTCTCTTTCGAAAACAGAGAAGTTGTAGGGGGCTATGTCCGGTGAATACGGAGGTCGTGGCGTTCTAATAATGTTGTTTTTAGCAATCAATTTTATCAACATTTTCTCATTTATTCATATACAGGTAGTCCTCGACTTACGACGGTTCTACTTACGACGATTCGCACTTACGACCAAAAAAAAATTTTTTTTTTAAATTTGCCTTTGTCGACCCTGATTCATTGTGAATAAATCGTGCCCATAATGACTGGCAAACGGAGTAGATGTGACAAAAAAAGAGAAGTGCAATAGATTTAGAAATAAAACTTAAAATAATTAAACAATATGAGAGTGGTAAAAGAGTGGGACATAGCTCACTTGATCTACGCTTATCATATTCAACGATCTCTACAATTTTTAAGAATAAACTAAGTATCAATGAAGCTGTTAAAGGAGCAATATCCATAAAATCTACAATAATAGCAAAAAAAAAACTTGGACCCATTGACGAAATGGAAAAACTATTGGTGATTTGGATGGAAAATTTGATAAAAAAACGAATCCCCCTTAGCCTTGTGACCATAAAGACAAAGGCCTTTGAGCCTTTTGAAAACCACAAAATTAAAGGGAGCGAACTAATTACCAGCAAACATTTACTGCCAGTAATGCTTGGTTTGCGAGATTCAAAAACGGGCGAATTATCAAAATGTGAAAATAAGTGGAGGCAGCTAGTTACTTACGATTACAAGAGCTGCTGAGAGATTTTTATCGAGAATATTTGACATTGATTAGGAAAGAAGAATACGTCAAGGGTAATTTTTTTAATGTTGACGAAACCGCGCTCTATTAAGGAAGAGAAATGCCTCAGCGTACCTAGATTAATAAGGAAGAAAAAAAAATTATGCCAGGCTTCAAGGCATTTAAAAATCGTTTTCTTTTATTAGGTAGCAATATTGCTGGATATAAATTAAAACCATTAATGATTTATCCTCCTAAAAGCCGAGATCCGCAAAGTCAATATCGGTATGTTACCACTATATTACCGCTCAAAAGAAAAGGGTGGACGACACAATTTATTTTTGAAGACTGGTTTATGAATTTATTTATTCCAAGTAAAAAATATTGTAATCAGAAAATTCCATTCAATATACTTTTAATGCCTAGACGATACGCAGGACATCCATATCGGAAATTTACATCCTAATGTTAAAATCAACGTATTTACCTAATATCACCAGTATTTTGCAACCCATGGACCAGGGAGCCACATTTAAAGCCTATTATTTAAAAACTACATTTGCCCAAACAATTGTAGCGCTTGACGAGGTAAAAACGGTTAAAGAGTTTTGGAAGAATTATATTAATAATATTCATCAAGCAAATAAAAATATTGGAAAGGGATGGCAAGAGGTCACATCATCGTGCATGTATGGAATATGGAAAAAGCTTACTAAACTTTCTGAAAACATAACTCAGCCGCAATTTGAAAAAGAAAATGAAATTGAACACACTACAAATCTCATTGTAGAGCATTGCAAGAAACTTGATACATGATAACTTGATTGATCCTGAAGACATAGACCAACTTATAGAAAATGATTTGGAAGATCGTCGAATGAAGAATTATTATGCATCGAAAATCAAAGGGTTGAAGAAGAGACTAAAAAAAAAGAGAATGGTCTTGGAATCTCAAAAAAAATTGTATTGAAAGAAATGGAAGCAGCGTTCCTTCAAAATGATCAAGTAATTCATAACAAAAGATTTTTGAGTATAAACCGCCGTATTCAGGAAGATCTTGCTTGCTACAAAGAAATATACAGGGAAAAAAAACAACAAACAACTCAACTAAAATTGGATATGTTTTTTTTGAATACTACTGCTTCTTCTTCCATACATTGTTGAACCAATGGTTAGCTACATATGTACTTATATAAGTATAGATGACGAAAGAATTTGTATGAAATTCGACTTACGACGAATTCGAATTACGACCAAAGTCCAGGAACGTATCTCGGTCGTAAGTCGAGGACAAACTGTATAACAATCGCTCATCATACAAAACACGTGAAACCGTATTTAAAGCTAACAATAAAGTAATCGTCAAATGTCAAAATACGTCAAGGACATGCGTACTAACACAATAAAAAAATTGTACCAATCTAGATGGAGTCCATATTTAAAAAAAATTAAATTCCATCAAACATTTTTGGTAGTTATTTGAGTTCATATAGCTTTTCCTACTCCTTTATAACTCGTTTTTTACGAATTTCTATTATGTCTTAGTTTGTGAATTTCTGAATAGTATATTATTGGCTGTATCTTCTACTTCATCATATCTATTAAAGAATTTTTTTAAAGAGCTTGTTCTATACATCATTTATACATGACATCGTTACGTTCGATCATTCTTTTGAGATCTATTTTTTATTGCATGAATGATGTTGTAATTTTTCCAAAATTCTTTCAATATCTGATCTTTCTCTCTGTTTCTGCAATTATTTGGATAAAAGTGGTTTATAAATATTGCATTTGGAAGGTAATGATACTCCTTGACCCATCGATTATAGAATGCTGAAATTGTAAAAAAAAAAATGGATGGTCGTAAGTCGAGGTTGTCTTGAGTCGAGAACTGATTGTACTGTCTACACATTTATTAGAGCAATGATATAATCATGTAAGCATTTATAAATATTATATATACAATAAAGTGGTAGTAATAGTAAATCTAGAAGAATTTAACTATTACAACCATCATTAAGTTACGTTTCATATGGTGGTTTTTCTGTCTGGTTATAAGATCTAAATACCTAGTTCATTAACCCTTTATAGGGCAAATTAATTATTTTAGATTTTTTTTATTGTTATTGACAATGCTTATTGTTTTTATAATTATTGTATAAATTAACCAAAGAACTTTTTCGACAACATATTACGTTACTAAGGTTGAAATTTCTATGGACTATTTCAGCCTTTGCCCTATAAAGGGCTAAAGCAGCAGATAAACAAAGGTAGAATGTCGTCGAGTTGTTATGCTGAAAATGATTGCCTCGAATTTTATAGAAATAAAAAGAGGCAAAAATATCCAGAAAAGTAATGGGAACGATGATAAAAATGAAAATACCGGACATGTTGATCTGTCCAGATCTAATAGAACAATCATACAAATCTTTTAATACAAATCATACATATCACATACAACAACTCATACAACTTTTTGTATTTGTACTAAAAAAATCTAAAGAGTAAAAAATATAAATAATCACTGTCCTTTATTTTCTACAATTGCTAAAAATTTAAAAACAACAATATTCGCTGCTGTTATCACGCGCGCGATACTTTTTCTCGCTCGCATCCGGTACCATAATGTCGAGTGTGTGTGACACGTGCTGTGAGAATTAAATCTGCAGTTGTCATTTACACGTCTTATTGATTAGTAAAAAATCCAAAATATCCACCAAATTATGAAGCATGTCATGAATAACTATTTTTATTCTTAGAATAATCCATTTTATTTTTAAAAGTCACGATATTTCGCGGACCACTGGTAGAAAATCGCTATTTTAGGATACATCGTTTGCCTCGACCCTAAGGGTTTTTATTATCTAGCGATGTAATTTATCTTTAGTATGAATATGCAAAAAAACAGACATGGTATTTCTATTTTTATTATATCATTCAAGATGTAATAAAATATTTCTTATCTCAAACATGTGATTCGCCAAATAGAGTATTTTTATGTGGAAAAAATTATTCTTGTATCCTGCTACTAAAATCTAGAATATTTTATAAAACAAAATATTTTTTTGCACTGTAACATTATACATTTTTTTATAATTAGACCGGATATTATTTGACATTCTAAGGATTTCTGAAAGGATATTACTAAGAGCATTTAAAAATAACTACAACATTTTACACGGAATTGATGTACCCTCTGCCATAGCAAATCTATTTTAATTTTAGTAGAAAACTATATAATAAAAAAAATGGAGCAATATTTAGCATTGCCTGAATGTCGTGCTACTCCATTTGATTCAGAACGGAAACGACAACGCTCAATTGAAATTTATGTAGAATGGCATCGTTGTGTGCGTGTATGTAATTCCGGTTGTCAGATATGATCGTTCCGGAACGCTGGAAGCAACCGAAAGTTTAATCCCGGCTATTTATTTATAATATCGCATCTTATGAGTTATTTACGCGTCGACATTTAGCCCGGAGATGATTGCGAATTTTTTTCGCCCAAATTTTATATTGCAATTAAAATTTTCATCTATTAAATTGTACCGCTATAATGATATTGTACAAAAAAATGTAATTAATCTAAATTCACGTGACACGTTAGTGAGTGATTAGTGCTCGAACGCATTAGCCGCAATAAAGTCGTTATTTAGAAATGCGTGATCGCAACGATCTCGCGGTAATTGTTTAATTAAGACGCGGATCGAACGACGTATCGAATGGTCATCTGGATCGCGGCTCTGTCGTCCCACGGCCAGAAGGTCGTCAGCGACATCCGGAGCGAACCGGTCGACGCCAATCACTGCCCTTGCAGATGTGCTTCGTTCGACGGCCGCCGCTAATTCCTGCGAAAATCCCGCTGGAATGCTTGCATGCAGTCGAACTCTAATGAACTAGCATAGGTGGACGAGGCTGAATTGGTATATCGAGCTTTGCACAAAGACTTGCCCGCAAAAATGCTCTTTGTAAAAGCCACGGCACTGATGATGCTTTATGGGTTTCTTCCTCCCTCGACGGTTTTATGTTCTATACAATTCCTTCGACTTTTGACGTTTCCAATGACTTGACTGAGGTATTGTGCTCTTTGCGGCACTGCATCTTTGGAAGAGGATCTTTGTTCGGTAAATTCTTCTGTATCAATGTATTTTTTTTATTATGTCTTTATGTATTGTACGATTGTATAAATATGTACATATATACCAAATTTCATGCTTTATGTTATTTATTACCCTGAGAACCGTGAAAATAATACAATAAACTCTACTCTAGCGCGGTTTTCGGTAACAGTCCCTTCTATAGTGCTGTTTACTGTAAATCACTAAATTTTCAAGGTCAAATTACGTATTTCGTAAATATGTAATATTATATATAGACAGTAAACCCCCCTATAACGTCGGGATAGGTTCCACGTAATAGAGGGGGACGTTATAGGGGGTTAAGGTTTTTCAATTTTATTTTTTGATTTAAAGGAAATCAGTAAATCAACACATTCCCATTTTTTTTTTTTTTTTTTTTTCCATTTTTACGTGTTTACCAGCGCAAATGACTAGAAAGCTCCTTTTGATGAGCGATATCCTCGTATTTTGGCTGACATTATGACATCAATCTTACCACCAACTTGCCGGGTAGAGCAGATCAACCCGATATTTTGTGGATTAAATTTTATAAATATATGTTTATTCAACCACTAAGTATAAGATTAAAACATCAAAGAAATCGTATGGAAATAATTATTGTAGAACCTTAGTAGAAATTAGATCATATCATTAATAAGATTAAGAGGAATGCACGTATATTACATAATCTGTCGTTAAAAAAACGTGAGCATCGATTTGATCGATTATAATTCGTTCCATGGATATAAAAGTAGAAAATATTTTCTTACTGTATGTGAATATCCCTGGAGATATCATTAATACTCGTGCCGTCGCTCAGTTCCGATGAATCACCAAATATTTTTATTTGGATTTCGCCGGATGCGTGTCGATGTCAAGCTTAGATCGAGCTATTATGTCATTGCGCGAACGTTATAGGGGGGTTCGACGTTATATGAAAAAACCGCCGCAAGCGTTATAGGGGGGAACGTTATATGAGAGGACGTTATACGGGGTTTACTGTATATAAATGTATACATTGGAAGGATATTTGCTAGAATAAATACTCCAGGGGGATTTAATCAATCAAGAAAGAAAATATTTTATTTAGAAACAATTAGAAAAATGTAAAGCTCCATATTATAAAATTCAAGAAGAAACGCCTGGATAAGATATTTTCAACAATAATGATAATTGTCTAGTTATTTTCGAAAATGATGGAAAAAGTGATTTAAAAAATGTACTACATAATTACATAATTTAAGATGCTTTCTATGACTAGTTTTTTTTACATAAAATTAAAGAATCCCTAATTCTTTACCATACGAATATTTCGCTATATGTTTTTATACTATTCATTATAAGAGGCTTTTTGTTAAAAATTTGATAATTCGACAGTTCCAAACTATTTACAACTAAGATTTTTTAAATGAATTTAAAAATATAAGGAATATAAAAATATATTATGCGAGATGATTAAATAAGAGTTTAATTTTGATTTAATATAATTGAAATTTACCAAATTTTTAGGACTCTTTATTCACAAAAAATATGGTTAATCAATAGTGAGTGAATAATTATTAAAGATGAAAGAATCATTAAAGCCTACATTTTTTATGTTATTAACCCTTAAAATCCTTAAAAAATATATTCTACTAGATCCGTAATTGTTTTATCATGAAAAAATCCCTTATTACTAAGTTAGATTTCTTTATATGAAAGTCAAATATCATTTTTTGATTCATCATTTGTTTCTAAGTTTTTTGTGAAGAGATTTGGGCTTTTAATTAACATATTGCTAAAATGTCAGACTCGACATAAAACCACCAAAGGCTAACCAATAACTTTAATAGCGCTTAAATTATATAGTATTTTTTAGTTACTCTTATAATCCAATAACGTTTATAATCATTTTTATATTTTTAAATTAAATCACTGACGAAAGGGATAATATTATTATATATAGAAAAGCGATTAGTATATAGCAGGGATTCTCAAAGTGTGAGCGGTGTCATCATAAGGGCGAAATATTAAATTAAATAATTCGGCAAATTGTTGGAATTCCTAATTTTCGAAATTTTTGCGCCATCTTTTTGTACTCGCTTTTCTCAAGAAGGTCAACAATTTTGAAAAAATCTGATATATTAAGGGAGCCGCGGAAAAATCTGATGTATTTAAGAGAGCTGTAAACCGAAAAAGATTGGGAACCTCTGGTATATAATATTATTAATCAAATTACTCTTGCATCACTAATTTTATTCAATCATTAGCTAGTTGATTTTTTAAGGATTGCTAAAATAACCAAAGATTCGTTAACAATTTCAATATTTAGATTTTTTTTATTTACTGTTATTTTATATTTTACATATTTTTATAATGGTAAAATGCAAAAATAAAGATATTTTTAATAAAAACGTTTATCTTAGTTATCTTACTAATGATTATATTTAAAATGATTGATGTAATAATTTATTTTATTGAAAAAATCAAATGAATAAAAAATAACATCCCATTTTATAATATTTTATATAACATGAAAATTATTATTCTTTCCCAAATTCTTATGTACATATTATATGTAATATCAACATTCAAAGAATAGCTTAGTATATAGTTCAAGAAGAATAATAAACTTATATAATAATATGTAGTATAAAGAATAAGTACAAAGTTTGGTCTCGTATGGGATTTGATCAAACTATACCTCAAAGAAATACATATTATTTCAATCAAAGTAGAGTAATCTACAATAAAATATATTACTAGAGGTTGCGTAGAAATTAAAGTCACAGAATTATTATGCTACGAGTTTCAATGTTTTCGTTTCGGAATTTAGGTCAGATATCCCCCGGGCTTTCGGCAAATATATTTTTACCTGTTAAAATTTCTACAGCTCGACGTTCTGTTATTAGTTGTTTGCACCCTAATGAATGTGAATACCTTCTCACCTGTCAAAAAGTGTCGGTCCGATAATTACTAGTGCATTAGTTACGCCATTGTGTGTTTTACGAATTCCGCAGTCCCTTTGATACACCTTCCCATAACAATACAGAGGTGATATAACAGTGATGTCGGCCAGGGGTGCCAAACCGATGATATTCTTGAAAATCGATTTCGTGCGCGATCAAATTTCACGGCCAGGGTCAACAACTTTAGCGACGCGGTCGTCGTTTTTTATTATTTTGACGTAGGATGTATATTTTTTTATGAATTAATATGCATATTTTTTGACGATGATCAATACGAAATGGAATTTTAAATATAAATAAATGGTAGATTCGCAAACTCGCGTCCTTCACCTCTGGCGGTTGATCTGGCCGGAGGTTGACCGCGGCCAGGTGGAGGGGGAACATTCCACCGGCGACCGGAGACATCATCTGCCGCTCCAGTGCTCGCGCCATCTGGAGCCCGCTTCCACGTACTTCGCTACGTCGCTGCAGCCGTAGACAGATCCAATTCGTCCACCGCCAAAACAATCGCATTAAGTTCGCATTTTCCCACGGACCAAAATTCATAAAGTGAGCATCCGACGTCGCCCGTCTCCGGTGAAATGTTTGCCAGTGTTGAATGACCACCGCACCCTTTAGCGAGAGAGCCGCGGCCAAAATTTCCGCCTGGACCGGGACGAAGATGGGAATATAATGATGGTTACCAGTCGACTGCCAACTGTAAGTGCACGAGTGCCTCGTATTAAACTGATTACTATAATTCGATCGTGTCATTAAACACATTCCTCAATTTGCCGCAATGCCGGGTAAAAAATGCCGCGGGAATTTTAAATATGCGCATATCGACGTGCATGGCATTCCTGCATCTTTTATTAACTGGAATTTAATCGCAACTCGTCCTGGTGAAATTTTTAATTAAAACAATTTTTATGATTCTTCCAAATTTATGCATAAAACCAGTCATAAATGTCGAAGCGTTCGGCCGAAATTCGAAATATTTCATCGGAATGTGTTATGTTGTATTATTTTTTTTATACATTGAATAGTTACGCTTAATCCTCTAATGGCGATCGTTTCAATTCGCAATACCGAATGGTATTTTTTCTATATATATATATATATATAATCCTAATTCGATGATTTGTCATGGTAAACGAGATTTTAAAAATGTTTTATATGAAACTTTAACCATCAATCATCATAATTGATTTATATTTTCTATATTAAAAAAAAGTTGATTTAGCAGAGATGTTTTATACATTCAAGATGAATAATATTTGCACAAGTTAAACTTAGCTATATAATTTTTGATATAATTGATTTCAAATGTTCAAACTCAAAAGCTCAACGATCTCTTATTTTAATATTTTTAAATGCATTTAACATTATGAAATACTTATATATTCATTCCTGAAGCTATCTTTAATTGACCTGAATGTCTAGTGAACAAGGAGATTGTGGTAAAACCTCCCAATTCGGCTTCTGAATTTTATCACAAGTCAATCTTGCCGTGTTCATAAATTTCCATTCAATTCACTTTCCAGGTGCGTTTTAAATATTCTTGAACTTTGGACCAGGGCTTTAGAAGTCTCTAGGATAATTCCTTGATGGATAATCTTGAATTTGATTTAATGAGAGAATTCAATAGATCATATTTGAGATTTGAATGTCTTTCTGATTTAAGGGCACTATCAGAACTTGATCATAAGTTTAATTACTGGTTTTAGTAGCCTTACTGGCATTGAAACCTTAATCGCAGAAGTATAGTATGCAATATCTGAAGCATAATATAGTTACTATATAAAAAAACATTTAGAGATCCTTACTCTACCACTTATTGCCTTTGACTGAGGTTAAAGATAACCATGTAAAATAATATATTTCTTTGCGGTACCCTGGCAGTATGTACAATTCTGTTTTTTATTGGTATCGCTATGAATTAATTAGTCTTTATAATATATTTCTAATTCGATTCGACTCGGTTATATCGATCACGTCGATCTCACTTGATCCGATTGATATTATTGTAATTTAATACTATCTACTCGCAAAAAACAGAAATCGCTATTCGAACTCCCAACATATTAATATATCAGTTTATTAAAATAATTACTTAATAGTTTTTATTCTCTGATCTAAATTACTTTATTGTAGTTTTTAAAATTTGATTTTGCGGATATAATTATTTTTTTATCATAATGTTTATAATATTTTATAAAATTCAATTTCGGTCATATTATATATCAAATTATTTCTTAATGCTCGAAACCTTTCTGTTATTAAGAGTTTTATGAAAACATGTAATATTCGCTTTATTCAAAAAGTATATATACTCATTGTTTACGAATAAGGGATTCCAGCATTGAAAAAAATCTACGAATGATAAAAAAGAACACGATTGACGCAAATATTACCAGAGTACAACCACTTTCAGTCAATGTTAAATACTGTCGCAATTAAATAATTTTCAACTCTAATTAAAATAGATTTGCTGTGTCAGAGGGTATATCAATTCTTAGTAAAAACTGTGGCTATTTTTAAAAGCTCTTAGTAATATCCTTTTATAAAACCTTAGAATGTCGAGTAGTATCCGGTCCAATTATAAGAAAATATATGCTGTCATGCGGTAAAAAATATGACATATTTACATATCCGCTATTATGAACTATTCTAGATTTTAGCAACAGGAAATATGAATTGTTTTGAGTGCTCCATTTGACGAATCATATGTTTGAGATGGAAAAAATATTATAATACGTCTAATTATTTATTTTGACGATGGATAGATGGTATTACAGTTAATTCCAAAACGCTATCAATCCATATAAAATGTTTGATAGATCTCTTGCACTTAAATCACCCCTGGCCAGTGTCATATCATAAAAATCCCTAGAATTCATAGATTTCGCTGGAAGGTTAACCAATCTGACTACCAGTGTAGCTTAGAGTTTGCTTATGTATCGAGATATTAATTTAAGTTGGCAACACTGCGTTGCCGCTAAGCTATCAGATCTGACGTATGTCTAGTACACTAGATTTACCAAAATTATTGATAAAAATATGTGATTATTTCTATATAGACCCATCCTTTAATTTGCGCTGTAAATACGTTCCATGAAAAGGCTATGTAAATGAAAACCGCGCAAATAAAGACATGGAGCTCATACAAATTCATGGGATACGTTCCCGGCAAATAGACCCATGTTAAAAAAATATATGAGGCTTATTCAAAATAAAAAGTTACTTTCCAAAAATTTTCTTCAATTATCTTATTTTTTGATAAAAATTGGATTGCTTCTCTCGCATTATCAGACGCAAGTTCGCCCTTTATTTTGTGATCATAAAGAGACTGCTTTTTTATACCCTTTGCTCGCGCAAAAAATGAGTTTTCCTCCCAATGTGCTTGGGGGTATGTTTCTCAACTCTTTTCTAGAATACTGGCGGTTTTGTATTAAAATACGATCTCAAGTTAATTGATTTGAAAAATGTGGTTGTTGGTTTAATCAAGACCGTTAGAGAAATTTCTTTGTCTATTTTTTCCGTGCCCATGTAAAACCGAGGTCTTGTGATAATTCTTTGATTGTTTTGCGCAGATCTGACTCCACTTATGAGTTTAAAGTGTCATCATCGATTTTAAGAGTTCATTATGATTTTGGTTTGTCCTTTTACCCATTTTCAGCACTTTTGAACTTTTAAGAACATCTATAGCACTGTCGAGTATTCAAGATATCTATCATTCGATTTCAATCCTTTATATGATAAAACGTTTCATTTTTTACTCTGAGTCAAAAGTAACAGAGATATTAAAACATAAAGATTACTAACGCAGCTTTAACCTAGCCGTGCTATTGATTGATTTTAAAAAGTGGGTGAAAGGACAAACCAAAGTCAGAGAGACCTTTCATAATTGATAATGACACTTATATGACTATATGACTGATAATGGGTCTGATCCATCGAAAAAAAATCAAAGAATTGTCAAAAGATTTTTCATTGTCAACAGTGAATGATAATTTTAAAAGCATGGAAAAAAGGCAAAGATTTTGATACCTCGAGAACGGAGGCTTAATACAACAAATAAGCATCTTTTTATCTTTACTGGCCAGATACGTCACCAAATCCGTTTTTTTAACCTAGCCGTGCCGATGGGGTATATTTGCGACTCCAAGTTATTGATTTTTCTCGATTAACTCTTTTAATATAAATTCTACATGTCATAAACTTTGTGCATTTGTCCAAAAAAGTCTAAAAAATAAATATTATAAATAATCATTGATCTTTGAAAAAAAAATAAAAACAACAATACTCGCTTCTGTTGACACGGGCGCAATGTTTTTACTCACTCGCATCCGGTACGTTGTGCCAAATGCGATTGAAACGTATACTAGTGGCAAGTGCGAGTGAAACCTACTAGTGAAACGTGCCGCGAGAACTCTGCGGCTTTAAAAAAATGGAGAATTCATTAATATCCTTAGGGTCTATTTTTCCATTATAAAAAGACCTCTTCGGATGACGCGGTTGATGTCGAATCACCGCGAAGGATCGGTTAAAAACTAATTAAATAATTTTCAATGATTCCATTCATACAATGGAATCAAGAGCATGTTCGGGTTGAACGAGCCCCCGGCTTTCCTCGGAGCCCCCCCCTCTCATCCGAGGTAATCGTCGTGTACATCTTCATCACATCGCCAATCATACATTCATTAATGTAATTGGAAAAATTACGGTGGTGTCGGGGCGCCCTACCGGCGGCCATTACCTGAATTGTGACTCTGGAACGAGTCTCGGTAGCCCCGGGTCGTCGTAACAACCGGGGTTGCTCCGACTGTACTTTACACGACTTTTGTAAGCGTATCATTACATCGGACCAGATTGTGCTTTCGTCCGCTAGTATGGCGAATCGGACGCTGATTCATTCGCGCCATAAATCTGAGCCGCGAATTTAGGTTAGTGCTGATTAGCCTCAGGCAATTTGTGCATCTATTGTAATTCGAGTGTTAACGTCGAATTAATAAATTGCATTCGCGCACCGCGTTAATTAACCTGGATATACGAGCGCGATCATTAGCACATTTTAATAATTAAGCACAGGATGCATTAAAAATTATTATATATATTTTTTCGTTTTATTGATGTGATGTTTCATTGAAATGAGTTTGATTTGTCCACATAATCTAAATGGAATCTATACAAAAAGCATGAGTGACGTTTCCTACGTTTTTATAGTCGGTAGAACTGATTTACGTTAAAATTCACAATGGTCGTGATGATGGGCTTGACCCACGTGAAGATTCCATCTAGTGTCGAACACGTAGGCGGCCGTGTTTCGTGGTCTTTTTCTCAAAACACACATTCTAATTATCGTCTGGTACTTTGTTATTAATGTTTCCGAATGGCAGAGTATTAATTTTGTATTTTCTTATCAGCGGGAAGCCTCTGTGTCTATCTAAATATTTTATATGCCACGTCTATGATTATAAAAATAATAATGACATAGGTGCTGCTTCGGCTACTATGTGGCTCGCACCTGCGCTTATAAAAAAAAAGTAGTATTTCGCTACCGAAAATGTGTCATTAGTCTTTTTAATCTTGTACGTAATTCGATTATATATTTTAATTATGATTTTACACGTGTAATCTAATTCTTAATCGAAGATTATTTATGGGATATTTTTTATGTAACATATTTTTTAGCATTCGTTACGATTTATTATCCGACAGTGTTGTATTTGAACCTCTTTGTTCGCTCTGACCTATCTCACAGTGTATCAAAAACCACCGACTGTTGAATGTATATTTATGTTTTTTTTTAATTAATAGCTTTCAGCAATTAAATTTCAAAGCCTGCAATTTAATCCCATAACGCTTATATCGGATGCTTGATTATACGGTTTCTCTTTGTTTTTGTGATATAGATGTTGATTCAATATTATTATTATTTACAAATAATTATAAAGTGGACTATCGAATAACACGACCGTTGTTTGCGAAAGTTTCTCATTGTTAAACAACTTTTCTAATCCGATTTTAATAATTATTGTTATACTGTTGTAATACGATGTTTCGCTTCAACAGTAACGCTTAATATATCCGCAACTTTTTTTTATTTAACTTAATAAATGAATTCAATGTTTATAATCCTTTTTCTTTAATAATTATCGCCATACTAATGTATTAGATTGTCCATTTTCATAATCTCCAAATCCATATCGACTATCATCTCATCTTACGGCAGAATTAATGTCGATTTTTTATTTATTTAAAAATTGAATTTATAAACAGGTTTCAAGTTCATTTTATTTTAGGACTATTATATTTTATTAGTTTAATAGAAAACCTATTATATATTTATAACCAGTGGCGGCTCGTGCATAAAATATTTGGGGGTGCTGCGAAAGATTAAAAATTAAAAAAATATATATTTCAACGAGAAACCTCACCCCGTTTCCGCCCCGCATCCATCCAATACGCTGATAGCTGATAGCGCTGACGAGCAGACAGCGTTTTTGTTCTACACCGCGTGGCGTAACACTAAATATAAATTTAATATATATTTTCATATACTAAATATATAATGAATAACGCATATATATGAAAATATACAAATATATTTTTCCTCAATTTGCTTAAGTGTGCTGCAGCTTCGAGGTGTATATGGTCGAGCCGCTTCTGTTTATAATGCTAATAGTATTCATTGATTCTTGTTAAAAAATATAATAGCATACTAATCATATTATAAGGCTTTGATAATTATTTACCTGATAATGTACAATTAAATCCCTCAAAGCGCTAGTGGTAGGGACTACGCTATAGAAACGCACCCTATAGAACAAGGATTAGTAACCCGCAGCCAGCTGGCCGCATGCGGCCCTTCAAAGATTTTACATTTTGACTTAGACCAAATATAGATCAATTGATGGTATAGAGCAGAGGTTCCCAACCCTGTGCCCGCGGGCGCCATGGTGCCCGCGGAACGTTCAGATGTGCCCGCCACTATTCAACCGAGACAGAATTTTTTTATAAACATTAATTAAAAAATGTGGAATTCATTTTTTATTTATTTGCTAGAGTTTTGATTTTCTATGTCTAGGGCTTCTTATTAAATACGTTCGTATGTTTGTGATATTGTGCTGAGTGGTTCCCTTTTCTGACAGTACTTGTCGCAATTTGTCGTTAAGAGTGGTGCCCGCCACCCTATCGATATTTTAGAATGTGCTCTAGAGTACAAAAAGGTTGGGAACCCCTGGTATAGAGCAATACCAAATTTCTCATCAAATAATATTTTTCCACATTTATATTTCGTCGTTTTTTAATAGTATTTCTATTAATGAATGTTTTATTTTTCATTTTTATACTAGGTTTATTTTGTTAATAAAGAGATAATTTGAATTCATCATTTAGTGTTTGTATTATCGTAAGTTTTTTCAGGGGCGGCTCGTCCGTAGGGGCAACCGATACACTGCCCCGCATACATTACTCCGAATAAAAAAAAAATTACCAGAAATATGCGAACAGAGCGGTATTTTTAATGTGTTGTGGCATTTTTGTATCCGCCCTGGTTACGTGTTCGCACTCGTGATCGTAGCTTTGGACGCAAACGAGTGTTGTTCTTTGTCAGTCAGTGGAGATAAAGAGAAAAGTTCCGCATTAACGTATACACAATGTCGCTTTTCGTTTGCTGCATAAAGCTCTCTTTAGGGCAGGCCTGTATATGCCCCGCCGGTCTATAACTTCTACCCGATATATCTTGCATTTCTCTTTTCTGGAATTCGGATATCATCATCAACTGATCTTTAAAAATCTTTTAAAGCCTTCATAATGCCATCAATTGCCAATTTAAAATTTTCAAACGCTCGTGCAACCGTGTTTCACACACTTTGGGGACAGGAGGGGTTTCGCACACTTTGGGGACAGATAAATAAATAGATAAATCTTTTTTATATATTAGTAAAAAATATTTATGTTTAATTTCGCAATAAAAAGGTTGATATTTCTTATTATATTCTTGGTTCGATCTTATTGTACTGAAAATGTATATAGTTAATTTTTTTTAAAAAAAAAGGTAGGGGGCACTTCAACCTCATCATGCCCCACCTGTTTTTAAAGTCACGAGCCGCCTCTGAGTTTCTTACATGCGGCCTGCACAAGATTTTTAAATTTGTAGTTGGGCTATTGTAAAAAAAGGTTGCTTACCCCTGCTATAGAAGAATAGGTATCCATATAAAATTTGGAGTTAGGTATTTTTTAATACTATTTCATTTTAATCGAGTTTCACAACAGCAGATGTCATTCTGTAATTACAGACGTAAATCGGAGGAATCTGATAGTAATGTATTAAAATAAAACGGGAATGTAGAAGTTGTATGCAAATAGCGGGAAAATCCAATTCCACTTCATATGTACTTACAATATTTTTTATCTTAAACTAAGAGCTCACTTAAACATATACATATTTTAGAGAGTAACTGAAAGACATCAGAAAATCTCATTTTTGTATCAAAGATGAACATGAAGTTGGCAACACTGCGCTACTGTTGTTACGCTGTTGAACATGACGTCGTCAATATATAAGAATATTGATTAAAAATAACTATTATTGCTTTCTAATTATCACGATGATAATTCAGTATAATAATAATTGCCAATTATATTCATAAAATTTCTCTTCGATTAGATGTTTATCTAAAGATGATGAGTAAATCGATTGATGCGATAAGTTTTAATTTAATTTCTGATTTCCCCGCCGTATATCCGATTCCTTTGATTGTATTCGGGTAGATTTAATCTGCGGCGTAGTTGAAATACTTGATCCGACTAAAGGTTGTATTTTGCATAAAAGCTAGTAAATACGGCCCACCATTAAAACGGTAACATCTCCGGCTCGTACACAGTATTTACATACTATGCATAGTTTAATTTTAATAACATGTTCTTGTAGACTGTAACCCCTCAATTACACGGCAGCCCTGCGGTCATCTCCCAAGGATTTATACTTGCGTACGTACCCCGAGTTACGCAATCAAATCGAGCGGTGTATTGTTCCTCTTTTTGTGTGCCCGGCCACGATTAATTTACATCACGACCGGAATAATGTGGATTGATGAGACGGAAAATCTTCCTTGTTAACCGACGCACTGCAAAATACTCCTGGAAGTAAAGCTATTAAAGCCGGAATTGTTTCAGAACTGAGAAACGGCGAGGGAGTTTTCTTCGGCGGGGCGAGTCGTTAGTGCAGACTAATGACCCAGGCCATAACATGACTTTGATCGGGACCGGAGACGTAAACGTTCTATGAATGGCCCCCGCAAAAATCCTCCGTTGCTTTATCTCAAAAATGAATTTGTCATAATAATCTCGTAAATAATTTGATTTATAAATCTCAAAGAATAATCCCGTTTAAAACGAATTATCCTTTTTGTCGTATATCTTCTAAGCCCCTGATTGAATTATAGCAGCGGAGTTATCCAAATAAGAGTTAAGAGGGTCGTTTTAACTTAATTTCGGTATTTAGTGCCTCGAAATTTTCATTCGGAAAGATTCTTTTCGGGAATGTACTATCAAGATTTGTTATCCCGCTGAAGGCGAGTCTAATAAATTACATTGAAAGTTTTTGGTGGGCTGAACCAGACCCTTTGTTGATAAAGGGCTTACGTTTGAATCGCGTCAAATCCATATCTACTTGCCCCGAAATAAATTTAATTATTTCGCAATCTTTTTTATACATATATTTATTAAAAACATGATTTTTAATGTAACTGCACATTGTTTACATATTATGTTAGTTTACGATGTAACTCTTTTATATTGGAAAAAAATACCAGATCGGTCATACACATCCCAATAAGAAAAATCTTTCAAGGTCTCCTAAGGTAGGTTAACCCTTTTACTTTGAGAAAATGCTTCTGGAGGTTGCAAAATTAAACCATTTGTGATATATCATAGAAAAATTATATTAGCCTTAAAAAATATTTCTAAAACATCACTACTTATCATTTGGAAATCTAACCGAAAAGAATAATTGACTTAATATTTTTACCCTATTTTTTTCAAGGGGTAGAAAAATTATGTATTTAATTATTAGTTGAGAATGCATCTAGTCATCTGCCTTGTGACTTTAATGAAAATATGAAGAGAATATTCCCTGCTCCGAATACAACCTCTATTATTCAGCCAGTTTAAATGCAATACCTACATAACCATTGGCGGATTTAACACTTAAGAGACCCCAGGCGCAATTCAATGTTGACCCCTCCACCTTCATCAAAATATTACACCCTATTATATGCATTCCATGTGCACGTTTATTTACTCAAGTTGCAATGTTTTGGATACATAATTATTTTCACATTTATGTAAAAATACGCAAAGAAAAACAATATTAAACTTTTAAATATTTATTGCTCCTTCTATTGTATTTCTTCTTTTTTTATTAGCTTCTCGATAATCAATGTTAGCGATTTCGACGTTATAAATATTTATTTTTAGAAAAATTCAGAGCTGTATACCAAGGGGCCCGATGCCTTGCATCCCTTTGGCTTAAGGTAACTACGTGCCTGAATCCATGGATCATGGTCTGCGGAACAGTCAGCGCATATGGTTCAAAATATGACCGTTAGGGTAACCACCTGAAAAACATGCCATAGCTGGCGTTATTTATTTGTTAATTCAGTTTAGGGAATACTGATAAATTATAATTAAATTAAATAATAAAAAAATGCGCCTTAGTGCCTCTCGGCCTACTTAATCTTCCGGCGCCTGTGTGCGCCGCACAATCTGACCATATGGATGGCGCACCCTTGTACATAAAGTAAGAAAGCAAGCAGTAAGAGTTATTGATGGACAGAACAGAAAACCGTTGATTCAATTTTAGAATGAGTACGACATTTATAAAGCTGCTAAAAATATTGGTGATCTTTGAAGTGAAATTTTAATATCATCCACCATGAGTAACGTATGGTATAAGCTCATTCATAATTAATTGAGGATAGTAGAACACACTCTGATGAAGTTAACGTAGTAATTAGATATCTAATCGAAATGAGCATATAACTAAATTTAAATGTAGAGAAAAAGGATTCCGGGAGTTTAATTAACGACGTATTGTTGGAACCTAAGGGCAAGAGAATAGAAGATATTTTTTCAGAAGAAGAGAAATACGAATTATTTAAATATGATCTGGAATGGCTTACCTGACCTCGAGTAGCAAAATCCTGATCCTGAACGATTTGAAAAAGTTTCAAAACCAGTGAATAATGATATTACTTGCTATATTATCATTTACGAAAAAAAGGGGTACAAGACAAATAGCACTGGACCGGTACTTAAAACTTACTACCGGTACAAAAAGTTTGTACATTAATGTACGTATGTATGTTGATATTTTTTATATAATATATATACAGAATTCTACATGTACAACAATTTTTACTTATATCTATGTAATGAAACTAAGACATATAATTTTTTTAATACTTTCGGAACCAATTAATTATCAAAATCGGCTCACAATAATATTAATTTATGATAAATCCATTGATAATAGATGTTTGACATTTTGGATCGGATTATTTCCCAACGTGCACTTATGATATATTTTTATCTGATGCAGAGGTTGGCGACAGTGATAAAATAATTGATTCGACGGGTATGCCGGTGGCACTTTAACCAGTCCATCTCGTCAGACGGGATTCCTCGAGATGTCTTTCGGTGGCCATATATGAAGGACGCACTTATCCCACCGGGAGTTTAATTCTTGGGACGCGGGCTTATCAACCGCTAATTAATTGGACGTATCAATCCCTACACTCCTTGTCCCGAGCGGTTATCCAATAATAAATGATTAATGATGGCTAGACCGAGCCACTCCATTAACATAATCTGTTCTTGTACATAACTCGACGCGTTGTTGGTACAGTCTGGCAATCTGGACGTGAATAGGGGATGAATTAATTGATGTATAGTGGGACTTTCTTTGTTAGATGGACCGGTTTTGTGCTATGCGCTACCTGCCGTCGCTCCAATACATTCCCGGCTAATTGCTCCTAAACTTTAATATTAAACTGTCGACGGGGATGCTGTGTCACTTCAACATCGAACCCCTTTGTCGCTTCTCGTTCGACGAATTTGTAATTAAAAATTTGCGATAATTATAGTATATTTGCTGCATGATTCATGGCACGACTTCATATCCTCGGCTATCTCGACTCTCGCCAATAAACGAGTCAATTTGTAACGTTTGCGGCGGCCGACCGGCCCTGATGATTAATTCGAATATATGTTAAAACACGGATCAGACAAGCTCGCATTGAATTCGGTAGGTTCAGTGTTTGCGAACAAAGCCAAAAGATTTATAACGGGGTTCGGTTGGTTCGCGTGCTGCACGCAGGCTCGACAAGTGCGCATCGGGTCCCACGCTGGATCGCCGATTTGGCGATTTGGGTACCAGCTGGTACCTAATCCGGAACCGTATCTCATCTCGCGTCATGATCGATATGTTTCCATCTAAATAGCGTCAAATTTGGTGGAATATGCCGGAGATATTTCATAAATGCGGAGAGAAGAGCGTTGCAACATCTGCCTGATTGCGATAGATACGTAAACCGTTTGAAACATATTTGTATAATTGAGTTTCGTATTCTGAATAAGTCCAGTCGTTGGTACACTTGTGTCTGTCGTATCTTGGCATTGGTAGCAATTTTGGATTTTTGATAATTTTAATTTTTTTTGATGTGTATGGTCTCCTTCAACGTCTTCCTATTCCCGAAGATTAAAAAGTACACGAAAGTATGATGTTTTTTCAACATTTAGAAGATAAAGAATTTCGTACCATAAGTGCATCGAAAATTCATTTATCACAAGTCTATGACGTATCTGATTTAGTTAGTTTATAAAAAAAATAGAATTTTAATTACATACGAAATTTCATTGTGAAATGAATGAAAGGTTTTTTTTACTTTTATTAACGTTAATAATATCGTCGATTAATTTCCATCTGGCCTAGGCAAACGTTTTAGCCGGAGGGCCTTGCTTTGATTTTTTCTTTTTTTTCTTGTTGTGCTGATATTATACACACATTACGTTTCATTTCATTTGCAGTGTTGGCCCAGAAGATTTTTTAGCCACCAACTTGAACCAAGTTTTTTTTATTTAATTAAAAAAATAATGTATTTTTTTAATCGGATATCAGATCAAATCCTATAGATGCTTTTTATTCTTTTTGGCGATGAATATCTCTTTTAATAAATTTGTAAAAAAATATAATGAGAGTAGCTCAAAGATTCCACTAAAAGTGGACAGAATGGAAATGCGTAATGAAGAGCCAAAAGGAAGAAAAAAGTAAGGCTCGTGGGTAAAATATTTGGGAGTGCTGGGTAATATTAAAAGTTAAAAAAAGTATATTTCGCTCATATTTTATTTAAAATATAAAAAACATCGTGAGATAAAAGTAATAAAGCCACTATGACTGCATAGAGACGCAGCGCGACACGTCACTTTGCGGGGAACTTCCCTCGCACTCCGCTACCAGCCCGCATCCGTCCAATACCCGACGCTGGTAGCACTGAAGAGCAGACAGCGCTTTTACACTACCTTGCTAATATAAATATTTATATTTTCGTATATATAATACATAATCAATAGACAAATATATAATAATATATAAAAATATATTTTCCCCAATTTGCTTGGGGGTGCTGCAGTTCCGCAATGTATATGGCCTCTGATAATATCTATTAATATATTCACAATATTACATAGATCAAGATTTTTTTCTGGTCACATAAGTGACATTATTCTAATTGTTTCTTTATAATGCCTATTTAATTTATCATTTTTCTAACCGTTTTATATAATATGCGAGTGCGTTGATTATCGGTTCGGTTCTGATTGATTATTTTTAAAATATTTAAATGATTTTATTTGTATCAAAAAATATTTTCTATTAAACATAAAACCGATATTTTTTACGGTTCTGAAACATTTTTTTTTGCTTTTTTCGGTTCTGTTTCAGCTCGAAGTCCTGACTTTTTCTTTATATGTGCTTTTATGAATTAAAAGACTTTTTTAAATGGTTAATAGTAACGTATAACTCTTCCTGAACCTCTGCTAAAAATAAATATAAATATAAATAAATAAATTGTAAAATATTTTTATCAACCTTCTTAAAGATTCGTATGCTTTCTCTTTTTCTTAAATCGTTATCGTTAAAAACTACTATGATTATGTAAAATTTTACTAATTTAAGTCAGAAATGGGATAGCGAGAAATTGCTTAATCAAAACAAAAAATAACAATTTATATTGTCGCCGGTTCTCCTTCAAGATCCGTCTTTGAACTCTGCGACTTATAGTGTAGTCTGTATGGTTGAGAGAGATGAGAGACGTTGCTGATAGAGAACAATAACCAGCTGAAGGCATTTGAAGTGTAATGCTAGAGAAGAATGTTGAAGATTCCATGGACGGAACACGTCAAGAATACAACCGTACTTCAAATTCTTTACAAGGAGCGAGAGCTACTAAACATCGTAAAAAAAACATAAAACTGACATTAACATAAGATTGAAATAAACCAAAGTATCGCCTTTTGCTGACCATCGTGGAACGAAAAATGCAAAGTAAACGGTAGTTCACCAAAAATTATGAAGAAAAGACAAAGAGACCTAATATAAAAAAAAAAAATATGTAATATGTATGGCATAGCTTTGATACATTTTGAAAATTGGCCGGGCATCTGGTGAGGGTTTCAACATAAATTTTATTTTTGTGAGGTGGACCCATCAGCCGAAAGCCTACCTCTCTGCAAAATAAGCGTAACACATAGTGTTCCCTAGAGGTCGTCTATCTAAAGTACTAACGACGTCCAGTTTTGGATAACTACAGTTTTCATAAGATAATTAATTCTACGGGCCTACACGTTGATTATTTACTTTACAATAAAAGCATTTCGCCGTATTACATTTACACGATTAATAAATTTGATAGCAGATAACATTATCAAAATCAGTGGGTGGTAATTTACATACACACTGTAATGGATCGCTGTTGAAACATGTTTTTAATTACTATACTTGGCTCATCAGCGGTGAGAATGGATAGTTATCGCATACATTCGAATCAATTAAGATTAATTTACGATTATTTTCATTCGAAAGTATTTGATTATAAAACAAACGATACCAACGAACAAGGGAATCAATAACGGACGTTTTTAAATTTTATTTATAAATGGATCGCTTTAGATTCGGGTCAGCACCGTAGTGCAAATCGTACGCAAGACACTAAGCCGTTACTCCCTGTGCAAAGGTAGTAAGTTGAATCGAAACCCATATACTTTCCCTAGACACTTTCCCTATTTCATGAAAATTTATTTTCGGTGTTTCATCCATGCAACCGAGACTTTCCAAGATAGTTACGCCCGGATTTTATTACTACATACATGTTTTATTTATAATAAAAATACTATTTGTTTAATAATGAAATTTCGCCATAATTAACAAGCACAATTTAAAGTTTAAAATATGGCTCACATAAAACAGACGTGGCTCTACCCTCTGTTTGTAGAGTCGTAAAAGTTGGTATTTATTGAGACTGTCTAACCATATACCATATTCAAAGTTCGTGTTTATTGCCCTCGCCTTTATAGTTGCCATTTCGTCATTGTACTCTCATTTATAGTCGATTTTGCTTGTGGTTTTTGTGCGCAAATCGACATATAGATTCAAAATCAATATATTTTCAGATCGAAAGTTTGTACATCTGACGATATCAGTTGGGAATAGTTTTATTTTGCTAAAAACTTCAGTCGTTAAATCGTGTATTAGTCGACGTAGCTCCGGGGTTTATATTCGCTTCCATCGCCTCCTTCACAAACATTCCAGTTAAAATATATTCAAAGGGTTTGGGATAAGCTATGTTTGATAGCTTAATTAACTATCCGATTTTAAACGACGTATATAACAATAATTCATAGGGACTTTGCCGAATATCCGTAGAGACTTTCTTGCAGCATTCCTTTGATAAATTTCTTTTTTTCCGTTTGTATTATATATAAAAAGCGAAGTTTTTACCTTCTGCGACCACATTAGTCTTTGTTATGATGACGCAGGTATTAAAATAATATATACGTTTCGTGACAATTGTAGGCGTTGGCTGTCCACGTTTGCGTGTTCCATTTCTGGAACTTTCATCCGTGTCATAACGGGCTAAACACCCCCCAGGGACTCCACATCCACGCAAACAGCCCCTGCTTCACATTTACCAAATTTGGTTCCAACTTCGCTTTCATGTGTTGACATATTGATGTCCGATGTGGGAATGGAACGTTTTGCAATTAGCCAAAAATTTATTTTAAATTTTAGAAGCACCGTGGGACAACCATCCTGGCGATAGACGGTGAAAGGAATTCGAAATATTCGCCTGGTTAACATAACGACTACGGCACTCGAACCGTTATGTCCGCGTTTTAATCGCAGATGAAATATGCATCTACAAGTCTCGATACATATATCTCTTTAACTATTAGAATATTTAATATTAATAATTTATTAGTTCAAAAAGTTAAAAAAAAATATATTAAAACCCTCTAAAAATTCGCGCAAATAATCACTTTTATTTTTTTATTGTCGAAACACATCATCATCATCCTTTGCCAGCCACAAGGCTTCACTCGCTGAGGGCATGGGCGTTACCAAACTCTCGCATGGTAGTTGAGGCCAAAGGAACCTGAGTCTCACACGTGACGTGAGGGCTCCCCTTTCGTGTCCATACCGCGGGGACCCGAGCCGTCTTGGTATGCGGTTTTTTGTAAAGAGTTTCCCTCTCTTGGCCATTGCTGGCATTGGACGTACATCTTCTACCATGTTGGTATCGGATTTTACCATTATTGTCAATATAATAATATATTTTTTTATAAATAACTCATTAGATGAACTGAGATCTTTCGTTTAAGTACATAATTGCAATATTTTCGAAAAAGGTAGGTCCAAAGTAGAATAAATGTAAATGGAAAACTATGTTTTCCTTCGTCGATAACTTAAATTTCTTAAGTGCGATAGAAATTATATCCTAGCGTGTCTATTATTCAAAATCATATTAGAACACGGCACAATATTTGACAGATCGGTGGAGCTTCTTGCCTATGCGGATGACATAGACTTTATGCCCAGATCTTGGGCTGCTCTTAAGGACGCATGTACATGTCCTTACACCAAGGATGAATCCAAATTGTACAGTATAGCTTAGAAGCCGTCCAGAAATTATACAAATATCTCGGCTCACTTATTACAATTAATAATGAAATCAATTTAGAAGTACGGAGAAGAACCTTGCTGACAAACTGGCGATATTTTGTACATCAGCAGTATCTACAGTCAAGACTCCTCCTAACGAAGACTAAAGTCAAGCTCTACATAGCCCTCATCAGGACTGTCTCAACATGAGTGTTGGGCTCCGACAAAGCAAGATGTGCCATAATTGGATATCCCGGAGAGGAGGATTCTGAGACGAATATTTGGACTCATGTTCGACGACTGGGAATGGCGTATCTTAAGCAACGAGGAGCTGTATCGACTATACAAGAATATACCGGTCACAGCTGTCGTCATAGTGGCCAGACTTCAGTGGACCAGTGACGTGTCAAGAATGCGGGACAGTCAGCCTTCGAAAAGGCTTAAGGTATACAAGCCTTTCTGTCCCCGGAAGAAAGAAAGACCAAGACTTTCCTTCATGCTAAAGTCATATCCTATATTTGTCCATATCATTAGCCAGCCACAAGGCTCTCACTCGCTGAGGGCATGGGCCTTACTAAACTCTCGAATAGCAGTCGAGGCCAAAGGAACCAGAGTCTCACACGTGATGTGAGGGCTCCCCTTTCGTGTCCATACCGCGGAGACCCAAGCCGTCTTGGTATGCGGCTTTTTGTAAAGAGTTTCCCTCTCTTAATTCAAGGCATCTATATCTAGCATATCTTGAATTCTTCAAATTTTCATTTAACTGATCCGTCACGGCCAACCACATCCATCAAGAATTCATCAATTTCTTGACTTGAAATGCTTGGGGTTTGTTTTCCATTATTAATATACCCCCTTCGGACGACGGGGTTGTTTTCAGTTTGATCGGTTAAATGCTATCAAGATTTTAAGTATACGTTTCAACTAATTCTGAATTATGCATTTTTTAAAGAATAGTTTGTCAATAGTATTAATCGTTGGATATAGTTTTAATAAGATACATTTTTAAAATAGAAATAAAATATAAACAAGGACAACAAACCTTTGCAAAGGTTTTTTAGCATGTACTTTGGTGATCATAATTCTGAAATTGTATAAAAAATAAATATTCCATCTCAAAAAATTTTGTATTTAAAATAATTTAACAATTTTTAATCAAAAATATTATATAAATCCAATATTTTTCATATACAATTTTTCCAAAAAAAAATACTTCTTAAAATAAATGTACTAATGTATAAAACAACACTTATGCAGACTCTTTTAGACAGTCGCTCTCTTTGTCATCCAAGATAAATATACACCATTAAAGTACTCCACTGGGAACATTTTATGCTGCAGTGGCTAAAAATTGTATATACGTATACAACTTTAAATCAAGTGTTGTTTTTTAGAAAGATCTCTCAAATAAAAATGAATCATAACCAAGGTGTACCTGGAAAAGGTATTTCAGATGCAACTATAATATTTTTAAATTTATTCCTTGCATAGTAATATGGAGTTGTATGTTAATTAAAACTCCCACGGATATTAATATCGGCCATTCTCTGTAAAACAAGAATAAGCGAACATTAAATAATTACTAGCCGTAAACACATGCATTTATTATAATTTTGGAAGTGGGCTGTGTAGGCTCCGTTGTGTGTCGTATGAATAAATTATCAATACATGACAATATCGTCCGAATAGATCTCGATGTATATAATATTTATATTGCCACGTATATCAAAAATTATAATAATATTTATTTTTATTTCAGGCCGAGGAGTTGAACGCATTGGTGGGAAATGCATTTCGCATGGCTTTTGCTACACAACTTCATCCTGCTCACTTACCGTCACAAAACTGGGTAAATACGATAAATTCCATTACTATATCATTCAATATATTTAATCAAAATTAACAGTAATATTTTTATAGAAACAAGTTCCGAATAATCATACAAATGATCTAACGACCATGGGTATTAGAGCGCCAAATAGTATCCCGGGGCTCCGGCACCACTATCCGCATAATTTTTCTGGCACGCATAGGTAAATTAAATTCTTATTATACGACAATGATTATTACTAATTTATTTATATTATTTTCAGTATAAAGAATAACAATTTGAAAGCGGAAGTCAACGAATCAACTAGTCCGAGTAGTTCCGAAGAATCAAATTCACCGACAGAATTAAATTCGTATAAGCGATTGGTCGATAAGCCGCCGCTGATGAAAAGATTAGCTTTAGGTTTATCCGGTGCTTTATTATTGCAGGCCACTCATGCCGACGATAGCACTCCTCTCGTATCAGAAACTCCAACTAGGTAGAATATTATACACATTGTGAAATGATTTTATTGATATATATATCGATAATTAATATGTATTTTTATATTCAAGTCCTTCGCATAAACCGTTAACACTCAACGGCGGCTATGTGAATGAAGCTATTTCAGACACCGATATAAAATCTGCTATGAAAGATGTGATGAGAAACACTCTCGCCTCCGATAATGTCATACAAAAAGCATCCATTCCCGTTAAACATATCCATATAGATAATGTAAATATTAATAATACAATTACGAACGTCGATAAGACTATATCGACTAATTTTGACGTAGAATTACTGAAGAAAAACAATAATTATAATAACAACAATAATAATAACAATAAACATAGGTATGTATAATGTTATATGTATACTCAAACACTTTTTTTACACGGTAGATACGTTCCACTAAAAACTATATAAAAAAAGCTAATAATGAATATCCAATAAATAAATTATACAAAATATTATTCATACATATGTATTTTAATTTAAAAAAAGTAGTACTAACATAATGTTAAAATCCAATGAAGCTGTTTTTCCGTAGCTTAATATCTGGCCATACAAATCTGCAGCTCTCGTTGGAATTTCAGAGATCGTTCTAGGTTGGGATCATAAGTAAGAAAATGCTGCTCAATACTTTCAGCAAATTGCAAGCCCTCGTGAATTAAAGTAGCTGTTAATTGATCAAATTCATCATTTTGTTTACTTCTTTACCCATCGTTCATTGACTATCGTGACATAAAATTATGTCTCTTTGCGGCACACAATACTGAAATGTAACAACGAACGAAATTGACAATACACCCATCCCTTGCTTAACACGGTTTCGCTTTAACATGGTTTCAGTTTTGTTGAAATTTTTTTTTTTTTCGATTAAATCTAGCTTTGTAGACGTTAGACTTTGTAGGGACTTTGTAAAAATTATTAATATCACACGTTCAATAGGAGGTGAGGGAATGGAGGATTTAGCTATTAACGAAATTGATGAATTGTTTGAAGAACAGGAGTTAAATGA
>JAGXCT010034941.1:49109-61100 GCA_022495035.1 Philopotamus ludificatus
AATATCTTCTAGTGATAGTGACATTGAATAATATCTTTTATCTATGTTCATAATGGTTCAATAAATTTCATACATTTATTAGTCTCACTTAAGACGGTTTCGTTTAACACGGTGATCTAGCAGAACCTATCTTCCGCATTAAGCAAGGGATCGGTGTATATATGTGGGGTTAAAGGTTTCGAGGTTATGAATTATCTGACTCCATGTTTGTTTGATGATTATTTAGATTTATTGAGTACTCAAAATACAGACGTTAGTGGAAATATTACAGTATGTTGCAATCTCGTCAGGTTCTTTATAGTGAAGTGAAGACGTCAATCAGATTGTTTTCTGATGTGGATGTCGTCGACTACCCCAGTTTGCATGTAGTGAAGATGCGATGGCTTTTTGGCCAAAGATATTCGACGAAGTATCCGTCTTACAGCGAAAAGAATAGTCAATGGCGTAAGCAAGTTGTACAAGATTACTAAAATAGTGCGAGCAGAAATTCAGTGTTTTGTGGTATCGGAGGGAATATGTTCTTTCCCTATGAAAGTAAATAGCTCATTCGGGATCTTCAGTTGTAAACTGAAGACTCTGCCTCTGGTGAAAATTCTTCGGCATTGATATTTAACCGTTTATCAGTAAGCCCCGCTTGATCCTATCGAATCAAGGTTCTACACGGTGCCAAAGGATATGCTTTGGATTTTATAACATTCATATTATCAAGTCAATCTATTACTATTCATTATTTTATTACTGTTGCACTTAGGGCTGAACGAAGATCTGTCTTTGTTCATCTGTACAAATTGGCCGCTTTCAATTTTGTAGCAAATTGCATTTTATTGCTCTCGTATTTGGTGACCAAAAGACGGGTACCAGGTCTTATAAGATACTATGTATTAGCCCTTGCAGGTATAAACATTCCAATTGTATCCTCACGTCTTTCGTGCACGTAAAAATCAACGTGAAGCAAGACTCATATATAAATATTTTGTATCTGACAATCGCGTTAGAACAAATAATTTGTGTAAAAATATAGTATATGTTCTTTTTAGTGAACCGTTTTAATTCAAAACCGTGTAAAAAATGAGTTGATGTTTATTAATATAAAGGTTTATTATAAAATGATTCAAATGTATGTCTAAATTATAGAATATTAAGAATACCGAGCTCTAGCAGTTCGTCTTGCGGAGGTAACGGATCTCCTCCGTTGTTGCCGGCACGCAACGATTCTCTCACCACTCGCGAAGAAGCCGAACTACGATTAGCTCCATGGTTTCAAGCTGGAATACCACGAGAGGTTATATATTCTATGCTCAATCATCGATAATAAACGACGCAGAACGTATATTTCATACTATTTTGATTTATAGATTGCGTTGGAGGTGCTCGGAAGTCAACCGGTAGGCGCTTTCATGGTCAGAGAGAGTACGACAAAATCGGGATGTTTTGCATTATCGTTACGAGTGCCGCGAGACTTTCAACCCAGCGGAATTGCACATTATTTAATTTTACATACGAATAAAGGTTACAAAATAAAAGTAAGCTCTCGTTCATCAATATAGTCGGTATATAAATAATTATGTTTAATATTTTCATTGAATATATTTCAGGGCTTTACAAAAGAATTCACATCGCTGACGGCGTTGATTACGCATCACAGCGTAATGCCCGAGCTGTTACCCTGTCCGCTATCACTGTCCCGTTACAATCCCAGCTTTGTGAAGACCGATTCCAATAGAGACTTCGAAGACATAGACAATGATCCCGATTATAATACGTTAGCCGATTTTCGAAAAATGATGGCAGATTTAAACGTGTGAAGTGCTATAAAATTAATTACAGTGATATCGACTGATTTAAGAACAGTGGTTATATTTTTAAATACATAGACGTCGTGTAGGACGCTAGACAATGTGTAAATATTTATGCAGATTATAATTTATAATGTTAGACGTAGTAAACATTTGTGATATCAACAATATTGCATTCATACGTTCTTCTAAGTTTATATATGATTGATCGGCTTCGACGAAATTTTGCTGATAGACCATTTTTAATTATAATAATCGATATAAAATCATCTGATATAATTAATCTCGTCTATGATTTATACGGATACAGAAATTCTCTTAGATGAAGATTTAAAAATATATCATATAGACAAAATTTGCATATAAAGCAGGTTATACTTAGTATGACATTAATTTCATTACATTATTATATATCTCATATAATCAGCTGCTGTAATTTATATTTACATATCACAAATATGTGTTAAAAATTTATATAAATCATGTTATTACATTAGAACAGGGTACGAAATTTATTTATGTACTTCTATTATTCACGATAGTTTTCAATAATATTTTATTGTATGTAATATTTATTTTGACGATATTTTGTGATATGTAACTAAATTATTCGATTGCATTTGCTCTGTAATATTAACAATCTAACACCGGGGATGAAATTTACGCAGGATTATACGACATCGTGGACTTCAAAATAATGCATATAACATTTCTATCAGGCTTTTAAATGATTAGAGATAAATATATGTATACGATTTATCCGTATGCAAAGATTCCAGATGACGTAGATCTCCCGGTGCTAACGTGTTAATACAAAAATATATATTCATACTCGGATAATATATGTATAATACATTTCATGTTATTTAGTGATACATAATTTATATTAATTTATATGACTATATGATAAATATCAATTTTGTTAATACAACAAATAAATTTTCTCCTATAATGTAATATATAATATAATATTTTTTTCGGTTGAGTTTCTATTTAATACGATTGAATCAACTTTCATTGATGATTTTCTGATACCTGTTAAAAGTATAAACGAGAAAAGATAGAAATATTTATTGATATATTTATTTTACATATTTTTTTTTACATAATTCACTTATTTATTAATACTAATTTACTTACAAAGCATCACAACCTAGATAGTGAGTGTGGAATAAACAATATCGTTAAATGAAACATAAATATTAATGTATCACATGTTATTTTCGTTGGGGGTGATATGTTTGATGAAACTACGTTCTTCTGCGGCCAATCGACGAGGCTCACTGTGCCGCTAACTTCTGTAATCGCAAAATATTTATATATATTAAATATTTGTCGACGGAATAGCACAGTTTATTAATCCATCGATTATAAAAAAAATATCATAGGAGCTTATAGTATGTGCATACCTTTGATTTTTTTCGTGCTCTTGTCGTTTGATGAAATATTTTTATAATCAGTTATCGGTGTAGGCCTAAGAACAATTGTATTATGTCGACTTTTTACCAATTTTTTTGGAACTGAAAAATATTTTGAAATATTTTTTCTTGAAAACATTGTGATATTAAAATTAAATACACTATAAAATGATTTGTTTTATTTATATACCTTTAGTCACTGTTGTCGGCATGGGTGTGGTAGTTGTCGGCGGAGTCGTCGTCGGTATTGGTATTCCTAAAAATATATATATATCATTCATTTTAACAATATAAATCAACATATACACATCCCTCGATTTAAATATATGAGTATCGAACTTTATTTAATTTTAAATAATATATAATCAATTACATTCCATTTTTTTAGATTTCATTAGTTGAGGCCCCTAATATTGCGAGGCCCGGGCAGCAGCCCAGAATGTCCCCTTCCTCTAATATGCCCTGTCACCTATCATAGGTGTATTATAATGTTATAAAATCAATCGTCACATTTTGTGTTCATATGCTTTCGCTATATAGAAAGCGCCCTCTCCAAGATGACGGACCAATCAGAGCGTCCGCATCCCTTTCATAGACAACAAGTCACTTGTTCATACCTGCTATAAAAACCCTAATTGTCATTTTGACAGTTGACAGGGTGATTCGCTCACGCTGTCATGTCTATCACATCTCCGTGATTTCTCTCGTACCAAAGGTGCGTGTCTGGGATCTTTATTATCATCATCTCGTACCGGAGATTCGTTTCTGGGATCTTTTATCTTCACATCCATATTTACCCATCATCGAACTGACGACATCTGCATTTCTTCAATAAATATCATAATCTTCGAAACAAACCGTGTTTCACTTTAATACCGATCTTCGAAGCGATCGTCAACTGCCGGACAGTCGAACGTTTCGACGTCAGCGGTACCTATTTTAATAATCGGTGACAATTCGCGCGTCGTTACAATTGGAGGCAGCGACGGGCTACCTTTTCTGATATCGGTACTATCGTCGCGCGTCTCCTCTTAACATTTTGGTGGCAGCCGTGGAATATTTTGGTTCTACTGTCGCGCCCCCTTAACATTTTGGTGGCAGCGGTGGAATACCATTTTTTGGTACTGCTGTCGCGCCCCCTTACCAATAATATATTTTAAGAATATCTCAGCAATAAAATATTACCATATAAAAATTATTTATAAATACCATAGATGTCACTGTAATTTTTAAATAAATTATTTTACTCGAATTTTTATTAACGTATTATTATTAATTTTTGACAAAAATATTATTTATTAAATAGAGATATTGAAGCTAGGTTTTTATATAAAAGTATTTTTTTTATATATAACAACGGAAAAATAAAATATAGAGAAATTTTAGTTTTTCTTCAAAAAATCGTTATTAATTCATTCGGATTAATTTTTTATTACTTTAATCTAGTCTTGCTGTTTAAATTTTGTAAATGCTGGCAAACCGTCGTCAGGAAGAAGTGGCAAGAGCCGTGCCATGCCACTTCCAAAATAACAGTGCTACAAATAACAGTGTTATTTGTGGCATGTTTTATCAAAATTTGTCATGTTTTACTCAATTAAAAAGCGTCGAGCACAACCAAAACACAATAAATCTTATCGACAGCCATAACATAAAGTAAGCATTCAATATTTTATCAATGTCATGATATGTCAGGGACAAGTGTATCGACGCAAGATTAGAAAATTGTGATAAATGTGATCTATATCACCCGCGATTTTCAAAAATTCCGGATATTTTTTCATTAAACCTTGTATATCTTGAGTAGACGTGCCATTATCGATAACAAAGAGATTTGCAAAGATTTATACGTAGATTATCGTGAACGTTAAATTTGTTAAATGCTTACATTGCTTCAGTATACACAATATTACTGGGACAAACAGTTTTATCCCCTAATTAATGTTTTCAATCAATAGTTAAATCAAACGAATATAATATAACACTAACCATACACTTTGATAGTGCCGTCTGTGTCTCCTAACGAATTTTTGGAAGAGCACTTGTACATGCCCAGATCGTCATTCTCGATATTATTAATTTGCAACTTCATAACTAATTTATATCCATTCTCTATGACTGACGTTGCATACTTGTCATCTGAATAAAATAAACAAAAATATAATAAATACACTTTTATCTATATTTAATTCAATTATATATATTTACATACTACTAGTAATTATATCTCCCTTCTCTTTGGTCCAGTAATTGATTGATTTTGGCGACGCTTCGGAATAGCATTCCAGTGTTATAGTTCCGCTATAAAGTGCGCCAACCAATTGGTTTTGTATCCAAACCATAGGAGGAACTGCAAATAATATTGGCATAAATATTTATCGATATGAAAATATTATTAAATCTTACATTGAACGTCGAGTGTTATTCTTTTGCTCACTGATGGTGGAACGCCATTCGATGCAATACAAAGATATGCACCGGCATGAAGACGACTCGTTTTGGCAATGGATAGTTGTCCTCCTTCCCACAGCGGTGCTGAAACATAAAATTAAATAGATTCATCATCTAAAAACAAATATAAAAATAATATTTTTAATTTTGGTAAAAGTTTGTAATCTTAGCATATGCATTATTTGTGTGTAGGCTGACATAAGCTTATGAAAACACAGAGGCCAAAGAAAACATTTTCGATTAACATAAGAGACATACGATATTATTCATGGGGTACTATGCATGCACTAGATTTCCTTCTTTAAATAAAGATTCCTCGGGAAAACACGCCTTGTTTACTGTGGTGGCTAATAGAAACCACAATGTTTAATTTATATATTTGAATAGTTTAATTAATATCAGTTGCAGTTATTCCAAACAATTTAATTTATTATATAGCGATTTTCACATTTCATACATGACATACAGAGCTAAACGGAAAATTATTTATGAAAATACGTGAAATTGATTCAATTGCATGAAAATTGGATCGCCATAATTTTGACTGGAATATAAAACAATTGTTTGGAATATTCACGATTTCCAACGTCAGTTTTAATGTTGTATGAATTTAAATTCGAGCTCAATGGTTGGTACACTGAAATATAAATATTTTAGCTAATTTAAAATATATATTAACAACGGATTCATTATTGTCAGATAAATAAATTAATACAATGTGGTAAAAATGAGATTGATTTTGAAATATTCAATATATTTAAGCATAAATAATACGCTTTATTTTATGCAGTACGGAGGATTTTCTCGGTATATTTTTTTTATTAAAAATAATAATATTTTCTTTAAATCATAATATAATGAAATGGATTGAGTCAAAAGGGACAACTCTTATTGTTAAAGAGAGCTGTACAATATGCTTATTTATTTATAATGACAATGCGTGATTGGCTTATGTCTGGGGTACAGTCGATAGTTATTGAAAAATATTTAAGGGTTTTTGTTATTTCGACAATTTCGCCTAAAATTACATTTCCCATCAAATTTCGTGGAATATTTCTATACTAACATCATAGTTCGTTGTCTTAATCTTCAAAATAATATCGTAAAATAGACAGGGGGTTTTGAAGACGAAGTTTAGCTAGGTTTAACCAGATAAAAGGGGAGAATTAAAATTATTTTGATGAAAAATCCATTTATTGGAAAAAATATTATATAAAACCATTCTTAATTTTCTGGAGCTATCATTTAATATAACCGCCTAAAAACTAACAATTTTTCGTAAGAAAACGAACCGTTTCGTATAATAATATATACATATGTGATTTAGAAATCATATTTAACATCCAGTAGGAAAATATATTATTTAGTTACTAATAATACACATATAAAGGTTCGATATAATATTTAGATGACGCGAGGGTGGTGGGTTTATAACTAACAGTCATCCCCTGGCCAGTGCCATAAAACAATTCAGCCAGAAGCTTGATCTATTCGAGTACTAATTTAACTTGGTGGTGGTTAACTTACAATACCATATCAGATTGTAGTTACCTAAAAGCCATCACACCAAACCATCTTAAAAAATATGAGTATGAAAAAATAATAATTTCAAAGCTATCTTAAAGTATTTTCTATGAGGCGATTGTTGGGCGCTCGTTGGGAATCGCTGATAACAGTTTTAAAAGTCATAGAATCTTTGTAATATCGCCAGACAATTTCGAACAAAGTTAGGGAAAAATAAAATAGAATGATTTTGGATGTGGGTTTGTTCATAATTTAATTCGGCAAAAGTGTTGTTATAAATAACAAAAGAAATATTTATCTGAAATAATGTCTGCTTTCACATTTAGAAAAACTATTCACATTTATAGATTATAAAATGAATCTTATTAAATGTTGTATATGTGCATTAATCGACGAAATAACGATGCAAAAACCATTTAATGTTACATTATAATTTCTGCTCATTAATCAAAGGATTAGTTAATTAATGAAACGACTTAACCGTGCTGGCCTCTTTAAAGCGAAGATGGCGACATAATTAAATTCTGAAAAAATAACGATACTGGATAAAACAAAGTTATTAACTGTCATTACCTGAAGTAAAATTTTATCAGTGAATTGTAATGAGTGAGACATGTGAAATATCTGAAATAAGTTGGGAATAAGTCTTTGATCGGTCACGCATATAAATATTTTATAAATTAATAATAACATGAGGTTTTTTATATTAAAAATAAACAAACAGCTTTCAATCGAAATATGTTGTTACATTGTAAAAAATAATTAAACATTTGTGTTTAATTATTTGATATTTTTTAAATCGGCTTTTCATGATTTTATAATTTTTAATTTTGGAAAAACCATTCGCTGCGGAATGTGGTGCCAAATATATTTTCCATTTGTCTTAATTTTATAAATGTATCTTCAATTCGAGTCGAGTGTTGTCGCTGGTCGGTTTTGGACGTGGCGGAGATGGCGGTCGGCACAATCATGGTTTCGTAGATTCTACGGAGTTATGAGGAGCCAGGCCGCTATCCAGACTTGTGTGCTACAGAAAGTGTCCGTAGCAACCGATCACACCATCAATTAAATACGAATTTGCCCTAACCTCGTCTGATTATTATTGTTACGATCCGCGTGTTGACAGCTCGGCTCCTGGACCATGGTGGGCGACCTGACCCGTATTTGAAGAGCCTAGGATAACCTGATGGACACCGTCACAGTCCTGGCATCAGGGTTGGGACGAACGTGTCTCTGCTGGAGATCGCGTAGTGTCCTCCAGGTGGCAGAAACCCGCCTCAGGGCTAGAAAGCCACCTATGTTATGTAATGTAATCTAATGTAATGTATCTTCAAGGATATATTTCTGATAAAATACGGGTGTCATTGGAAATGTCTACCAATCGGATCAATGGGTTCCTCACAACTTTTTCGAGTGTAATTGCGCAAAGGAAGGAGACAAATCATCACCGCAGACTAAAGATGCTCTTCACTGGCGTAAAGTGTTGGTGGGGTATGGTTTAGTTTTATTAAATCAGTGCAGCTTCTTGCCTATGTGGACGACATAGAGATTGTGACCAGATCTCGGGCGGCTCTTAATAATGTATGCCAGCGAATAATAAGAGCGGCAAGTAGCATGGGACTGAGGATCAACGATCAACGAGCCAAGACAAAATGCATGCTAACATGCCAAGGACGAATCCTTTAACCTCTGGGAGTCGAAGAGTACAGCTTCGTGACCGTCCAGGAATTCACATATCTCGGCTCAATCACTTACGAAGTAGAACCATGTTATCAAACCGGTGCTACTTTGGACTTAAAAAGCATTTACGGTCGATCTTCCTCTCAAAGAAGACTAAAGTCAAGCTCTACATGACCCTCATTAGGCCTGTCCTAACATGCGGATATGAATGTTGCGCGTTGACAAAACAAGACGAGCGACAACTGGATATTCCGGAGAGGAGAATTCGACTATTTAGAGCCATATTCGACGACGGGGAATGGCGTTTTCCAAGGAAGGAGGAGCTGTACTAACGGAAGGATAAATCGGTCACAGCTGTGGTCAGAGTGCCTAGACTCCGGTGGGCCGGTCACGTGTCAAGGATGCAGGACAGTCAACAGCCGAAAAGGCTTATAGTTAACAAGCTTTCCAGTCCCTAGAGGAAAGGAAGACAAGGCTGAGGTGGTTGGACTGTGTACAGAAGGACACTGCATCATTGAAACTTATCGGAAGATGGAGCGACGTAGCAGCAGACCGGATAAAGTGGAGAAGGGTGTTGGACGAGGCAAGGGCTCTACAATAGGGCAGTTGCGCCTATGATGACGATGATGATGATGGTTTATCCCTTAACTTTTAAACTCAAACCAATGGACAACAAAGGAGTTTTGCTGTGAGAAGCCTAGTAACGGATTAAATAATCGATAAAAGAAAATTTACTATCTTTGGTTTTAACACGGATAATACTCGGCCATATACAGCAAGGATTAGGAAACAATGCCCTAATCATCACATTCGCCGAAAATCGCCTCATCTGATTGCCATTTATTTAGTAGACTTCAACGTCATAAGGATGGAATGAATATTAATTATGTAGACGATATCAAAAGTACTGCACAAGAGGAGTATTTTGCTTCACAGCTGAGTAAATTTTGAAAGAGGGGCCTTGTGGAAAATGCAATGGGGTAAATTTTAGATTATAAAATGACTCTATAATAAATTTTATAAATAATAATAAAAAAAAATATCTCATTACATATAAACGAATATGTCTCATTTAACAAGGCTGATATAATATTTAAGATAAAAGGAAAAATGCTCAGACATATACATTTTAGTATTATTCATAGGTTGTATATGGCAATGTTTACGTACATAAATTGTCGATTTGGTGATTCTCACCCTCGTGTCTCCGCATAAAATCATAGTTTCACACGATTTGGATAAAATCAATTTTATTGCTTGGGAATATGGCGGGGGAGAATATTGAGAAGTCAGAAAATTTGTCCGGAAAAGGCTCAGAAGTTACAAACATAAAATACAGCATTACTCCTGAAACAAAATCAGTTGATCCTGAGATGATTCATGAGTCGTGAGTGCGACACGTGGCCTTTTTATATAGGGAATGTGGATATAAATCATGTTATACCGACATGCTATAAATGCGGAAATATAATATTAACTTTATATATATTTTTTGGAAATATGTTAAAGACATATGGCATTCGTTTAATTATCTCTGAAAATTATTCATTTAATTAAACTAGAAAATATCCCCGCGAAATAAAATAAAAATGATTATCAGATACAATTTTAATACAATGGCATATTATATTCCAATTTAAAATTAATTGCTTCAGTGATAAAGATACGAAAGCATACGAAAAATTTGAATAACACCGTTATTTTTACCTGGTATTGTTTCGCGTGTGGCTGATTTTCCGCAAACCGTTGAATTATTTAATTAAAATATTATCTCCGCGATCAAAGCGATCATATATGATTTTCAATTTTCGAGGCCGATGAATTTTTAACAAGTGAAAACTAGCGAGCGTCTATTTGGCTAGGGTTGGCACACTTTAATTTAGCAACCCTTACCAAACATGTGTGTTCAAAAAACCGCATTTTAACTCCGACTCTATCCCACACCGCAATACGACCTGCAAAGGACTCGTGGCTTTGCCTAACTGAACCACTTATCCGTTGATTTTGCTAACATTTACTTTTTTCACTAACTCGTCTCGTATTGTCCGTAAATAAGATATTTTCCAATTATTAAATATATATATTTTTTCTCATTTTCCACATGCGACGGTATTTCAATTCGGATTAGAGCAAAATGCTTTTACTGCTGCACCTTTGAGTGTCACATTTTTCATTACCGCATCGCCTGAATGTAAATCAGCGAATGTTTCTTTGGAATATTTTAAAGTGGCACTTTCATCTGACGCTAAATGAGATTCTTTGGGGATTTATTATGAGTCTTCAAGAAGTGAAGACGTGAGTGATTTGCGTATTCAATTTGCATAAATCTTATCAAGTCGCGGGTAGGCCTCGGCAAAATCAACGGTTCAAAATTCAATCTCTGATTATTAGCTGTGATTCTTGCACATTCAATTTAATGACGATCAAATTATTCGAGAAAAGCTCCGGATTCTATTTTTATTTATGCTTTGTATTTTGCTCGCGCATATAAATCAACTTTACGATGCTGTTTCCCACGATGCTCTAAAAAAGGATAAATTCCAACACGTTCAAGAATGTCTTGTAGGTAATTTTAACTTTTATGAAATACTTAATTTGCACAAAGTGACAGTCGTAACTGCAGAAAAATTTAATACTCACACTTGACGGTTAAAACACGTCAAGTTTTAATGATACGAACGGCGGAATTTTTTTTTCTTTATTATTATTAAAATGTTTTAGTTTACAACCGAATAAAAAAGTCCGACCATTGCTATATTTTGCTCTATTATTAATTAAAAAAATATGAAATTTTATAATCGAGGAGGAAAATTGATTCAGAACACACTAACTAATTGTTAAATTTTAGGACTTTATTGTTATTAGAAGAAAATTGTTATTGCTCCAAAATATTTGTTTTTGAAATAAATAGATATTCAACCTTAATTACTTAAAAATAAAAAAAATCATATAAGTTGTTATCTTTATAGAAAAAATAGATACACGAAATGATTAATTAACGCGTGTTACACATAATATTTATTTATCACCTCCCAACTCCTACCGCGGGTGGGGGGTGTAGGGGGGGTTGTAGCCACCAAGAATTTATCAGAAACGAAACACAACTATCTACCATACCATTAAAA
>JAGXCT010034941.1:63010-74235 GCA_022495035.1 Philopotamus ludificatus
CCCTTAACATTTTGGTGGCAGCGGTGGGATTCCATTTATTGGACTACTGTCGCGCATCCCCTAACAATATCATGCCCCATCTGTATTTTAACTCTTATATTGAGTCGAGCCGCTCCTGTTTGTATCACAGATACTATTGATATATATATAGAATTATTTAAATATTTTGATATTTCTATAGATTTTTATTAGTTTTTAGAACAAAGCTTCTTTTACCCACTCGAATTTAAGCTTTATTTACAATATTACTTTAATTCAATGACCCGTAGATTTAATAAGATGATTTGTAATGAAATCTCATTGGAAATTATTATTAGAATAGCAATATTTACCTAGAGTCAAACAAATCATCTTAAAATATCACGACATTTAAGTAATATCTTGGGTTATAGGTTTAGAATCAATTGATCTCTACGTATTATGATAATTTATTATATTATTAAATTATTAAGTAAATAACCGTTGAACAAATCGAAATCTAAATTTTAAATATAAATAAATGAATATCAATTTTCTGTATAATTTAGTATCGTGGTGACCGTGCCGTGTTGTGAATATCCGTGAAAATTAGTTAAAATTACCAGGTTTTTATGTTATATTTAATAATAATTATGTAGAAATATAATACACATACCTTATATGCACGATATGTGAATTTGATTTTTACGCGGTCAAAAATACTCGTTTTTTATTACGGCTATCGAACGCTATTGATTTACAAAAATAACTGTTATAATAATTGTGTGTCATGGTTACTATACATAATAAATTATACTTAGACAATTGGCGTAAACCGTATTTATTTTTGCAAAAAAATTTTAATTAAAAATATGATAATGGAAATATACGTACGAATAAGTAATAAAAATAAATTGCTCTCTGCTAAACGATTTAACAAAAAATCGTCCATCTAAAATTTTTCCTATTATTAAAATCACTGTTCTCCATCGTCACATTAATAGCAATTAATATATCGAAAGATAACATTTTTTTGCGCTATTCTTGATTTAATACTTGGCGACAAGACGATGGATGTTTGAGAAAAGCTAAAATAATTAATTTGAAAAATTAGCATTTATCTAAATTATTGAATAAATACAAAGAAAATCTTCCACTCTATCACATTCGCAGATCTAGTTTGATCAGACTATAATGAATTGAGATAATTTCACCACGTTTTAAAATATGAAATAATAATATCAATTATCTATAAAAATCTCTAGAGTTTTGATCTGACTAGCAGTGACTTTTGGTTCGAAATTGTCCATCTTTGATTCTGAACGCTCATTCATGAAGTCAAAGTTACCGGAACGAAATTCCGAAAACCGATTTGATACTCTCTGTGTGGTAACATTAGACCCAGATACACCATTATTGGACGAATTTTCCATCATTGAACAAAAATTAATAAAATGTGTATTATTAATTATATATCCTTCCTCGATAGATACAGCTTTCTTCCAGCCTTCTAGTAATTTTAATTTGTCATCTGCATAAAAAATCTTTTGATTTGGATGAAAAATAGATATAGAGACCCGTTTTAAATGCTTCGATATTCTTAGAAAAAATGACAGATAAAGACGTGAATATGATGGATGAATAATTTCATTCGTATTCCATAAATTTATCCAAATAATTTTAGCAGAATGTCTCGTATTATTGCGTAAAAAATATTTTTTAAATAGTTTTCATTGCTTTTCTACGATTTCTTTTTTTTTTAATCGTTCCAACTTATCACAATAGAGCTGTGTCGTTATTGTACGGCCATATTTAGGAATTTAATATTTAACAATTCCTTTACAATCCCATCATACAGACAAATTGACCTGTTTGAGCGTTAGAATCAGTTTTTCAGTAGTACTTGCACTTTAGAAAGCGACTGTTATATAATCCACCTCTCATTCCTTGCCACAAAGTGTCGAAGAAATGTTTTTTCTCTAATTTTATTAATTCTCAGCACGTTCGAGCCCACACAGATTTGCTTTCGCCACTTAAATAAGGCGGTATCCACACACCATGTTTATATTTTTTGTTTTATCTTTACATTTTGTCACTTCTTTTTAAATGCTCTTGTACTCTAGGCTTAAAGTATTCGACTGTATTTACTGTTTGTTAATAGATTTGGTCGTATTTGTTTCAATCAACGATTCATTTTCCACTTTCACTATCATCAGGTTTATTTTTTTTATTTCATGTCAAATTTTCCACTTTCAAATTCTTCAAGCCATTTTTGACACTTCCGAATAGTTAATGTGTCCTTATAAATATCATATTATTTTTTGTAGTGCTACTCCAATGATGGTCCGTAGACTAATTCCTGTTCGTTCTGGCTTTCAACAAAGATTTAACCGCTTTTTTTATTATTAAATTCAATAGCACAATCTGTAAACTATTACAATAGGTTGCTTTTATTATAGTTATTAAGATGCAGAGAAAGGATCTAGTATGTAATTCTATCTTCAAAGCGATGTTATTATTCAGACTTTTTTTCAATATATCAAATGTTCTGATCCTCTTTAAACGCGTCGTCGTACTTGAGTTTTCCTTTCACAGCTGTGATGCCAGTTTATTCGATTGATTTTTTAGTCTTAGGTTATATTTAATTTATTTGTAAGTCATTTCTTATCTGTCTAGGGCAGCAGCTCATTATCGATGCTTACAAGGGAGCAGTTTCCCTAGATTTAGTATAATTTTCCACATTTTTAGCCAACGGTGAATATTAGGTATCAGTCGTGGTGGCCATGGGGGTTGGGCACAATCATGGTTTCGTAGATTCTACGGAGCTATGAGGAGCCAGGCCGCTATCCAGGCCAATTCAGTGACGTGTGTGCTACCGGAGGTGCCCGTATCACCCGATCAGACCGTAAATTAAAAACGAATTGGCCATAACCTCGTCTGATTATTATTGTTACAATCCGCGAGTTAACAGCTCGGCTTCCGGGCTTATGGCTGGTGACCTGGCCCGTATTCGAAGAGCCTAGATAACCTGCAGAACATCCGTCACGGTCATGACATCATGGTAGAGACGGAGGTGTCCTCCGGGTGGTAAAGACCCGCCTCAGGGTTATAAGGCCACGTGAAAAAAAATCGGATGCTTTGTCTGGATTCTCCTGTGAAGCCAGAAGTGCCGTGTCGTCTGCATAAGTGGCGATTAGTTTGTTTTCGGTGTCGGGCATATCAGCAGTGTATAGTAAATATAGGGTTGAACCAATTACGCCTACCTGTTATACTCCAGAGTTAATCGGATACAGTGCAGATCTTTCTTAAATTTGCTTGATACGGAAATGTCCGTTTGAAATATATAATTTTAAAATTTTATAATAATGATGAACAAGATTTTTCTTAATTTTGTACATTCATGCCAGACCTGTTGAAGGCTTCAAAGAATGCCGCAGAGCAATATCTTTTTTCTTCCAGATCGTCGTGTATTTTATCACCAATTCTGTAAATTTGTTCGACAGTTGAGAGTCTCGGAAAACGAATTAATGCTCCAAATGTAATTATTTTTTGATAAAAATTATTGAAATAATACATTTTAAGCTTGTTGGTCTGAAAGACCTTGCCTTTTCGGCATCTTTGCCAATTTTGGAATGATAATTTTCTCAGCTACCTTCCATTGATCCGGATAATATCCAAGCCTGAGTACAGCATTAAATATGTAGGTTATTAGCTGTACTTAGCACATTACTGGAGCTTCCTTTGACAGTTTTCCAGTAATTGAGTCGTAATCTGAAGCCCTTTTTTGGATTCAGGTCATTTTTAATTATCATTTTTACCTGATTTAATTTGAAATAACTTAATTGTGGGCTCATCTGTTAAGGTGATTTAAGAAACTTAACGATATATAACAAAAGAAACCATTTTTACTCAGATCCAGATCAACTTATCAACAATTCTTTGAATCACAATTTCATATCAGTCGGAATGCTTTTATTTGTGATTTTTTTAAAATTAATTTGATAAAAATTACTGTTGATCAATAATTAAAGATAAGTCCTAATATAGATTAGAATGCTGATAATAATATCTAATTTAATTTTAGTATATATTGTAAGATTATGTAGTCAGACGAACTCTAAAATATTGAATCGTTTGAATGTAATCAAAGAGGCTTATGTCGCTAAGAGAGAAGGAAACATATCATGCTGATTTATTGAAAAGCAACAGTAAAAAACTAGTTATTGATGGTTTTATTATATAATATTATGTTTGGCTAATTAATTTGTAATTAAATTCAAATAAAATATTTATTGGGTCTAAAATGAATTATTACAATAGTAATTGATAACAGCTTCGTGAATCATAGTACTGATTTTTTTTAACACATTTTTTTATTTTATATCGATTTCTAGTTGGAATTTACGCGAATTTTTATTATGTATCCGGAACCTATCTATCATTTTATATATTGCGGAACGGATTCAGCGCGCAAATCGACGGATAGGTCTAATTTAAATTGTAGCCATGCTTTATCAATTCAGTAGTAGGTCCCAAAAATGTTCAGGAAAAAAAATTAAAAACCGTTTCCTATGAAAATAAATTTCCCTGTATATAATCAGAGCTGCATTATATTAGTTCGATAATATTATTTTTAAACGAATTGAAGATTTATTCGACGTTGGCATATTAATGGATGCTTATTTTGTGATGAGTGATCGACAATAAAATCAGTAATTAGACGCGATCTACCTGTCGGCCATTGTCGGCCGCTAATCGATATAATTATCTGTGTGACAATGAAAGGAACGGATTCAATAGACTTTACAGATTCTTCCAGTTTTAACCGAGGCTTTATCCCTGGGAGAACAAAGTGTGTTCGGTTGCGGCATCCTTAATTAAGGCTGCTCCTCGGCCTTCGCCCTCGTCTCATTGTTCTGCGGAAGATGGATACAAAAATTACCAAATTACACAGATAAATGCACATTAATTCCGATTTATATTATGGCGAATTGTCATAAATATCATTATATAGCAACGTGTAGAAAAAATAGATAGATAAAAGAACAAAGCATACTAGTTTTAATCTGTTCTAATATTTTATTATCCTTCGGAGTTAATTCGGTTAGTTTTCATTATTCGGACAACGGTTACGAACGCCAGATCCATCAGCTTTCCCGATAGTAAAAATAGTTTCTTACCCGGTGATATATTAACATAATTACATTATGTAATAACGAGAAAATTCTAATAAATTCAAATTAATCAATTACAGCATGGGCAATCTACGTTAATTGGAATTGTTTTCCAACTCCATAAATAGCATACCCGGTTCCAATATTTATTAACATGGATATGATAATAGCCGGACTGCGTGTAGATAAAATTTTCATATCGATATCACCAGTGTGTTAGGTATAAATGTATGGAGAATTTATTCCAAATCTAATAGTATATGCGAAAAATACGCACGAATTCAATAAATAAAATATTGAGACTTTTCACTGCGGGATTTTATTCAATGCAAATTGGTATAGACCTGCCCTGTCGGGATGATTGCCAACCCCGCCCAAAACTCCACTGGAAGGTATTCGTATTCCGATACATTCCGTCGGTTACACACCCGAAAAATCAACAATCATGATTTATTTATTTAGAAATAATTTGCATGTCGTTTTGCGCAGACCCGGTCACGTATCTCGCCCCGTTCGTATATTAATATCAATAGTTGAATATATATGGAAATGCGATTGCACAAGTTGGACCAGCAGGATTGGATGCTTTCAGTCTCCGGCATCATACTAATTGTAATGGGGAACTCAGTGTCAACATTAATACACTAGCGCAAATATACCGGTTGGGTAATTATAGATTATCGCGGAAATAAATTTCCGAGAAAAGCAATTATATTTCGCAGTTCCGGCTGAATGAATACGCCGTTGTTGTGCGATGGATAAACATAACTAAAATTTTCATAACGTTTTGATTAATTGCGAAATCGGACTTTTGAATATTTAATTGATCTATTGATTTTTTTAAATAAATAGTTGATATATTTTAAAAAAATACACAACATTTTTGTAAATATGTTATGCGGCTTTCATACAAACTGACTTGTTTTTAATTAGAGTAACTATTCGAGAAATTTTAATTGCGTCCGCGTCATGATTTTTTAAGTTATGTTCCTTTGATCTCAAGAAAAGTCGAATAAGGAAGGGTATAAATTTTATTACGAGTCATTCTTGCCGTTTTGTCATGATATCAAAATTTAAAGGCTTCTTGTACATCTTTATTGCTCAATTTTAATTTTTGATACTAAAATTGACATTTGTTAACTCTAATAAATTGTTCATAAATCGATAGGTCTATTGGGGACGCCAAGTTTTTGATTTTTCTCGAATAACTGTTTTAATATAAATCTTACGTGCCACAGACTTTTTTTATTTGTCTAAAAAAGTGTAAAGAATAAATATAATTAATAATCATTGTTGCCAAGGGGCGCGATGTTATTTCTCGCTCGCGTCCAGTACGATGTGCCGAGTGGCAGTTAAACGTGGGATTGATACATGCAATGATTAGTTAAAAAATCTAAAGCTTGCGTTACCGGTTTTACCGGTTTATCGGTTTATCGGTAAATCGCCAAAAACGCACCATCGGTAATTACCCGAAATGATTTTATCGTTAGTTAAGGACAGACACATGCATATTATCAAGAAAATTTATTGTAGGTATGCATGCGGAATAGGGTGTTTTGTTCTTCGACTATGGCAACATTATTACACAGTTTGTTACTGGTCACTAGTGTCATCTGTCATCACAATCGCGGTGACCGTATGCTCCACTGCAGGCCGTAGCTGATTCTAGTGGTTTTGAGACAGAGGGCAAAGAATATTCTAAGATCATTCGTATTCAGGTAGATATTCTACTCTGAATAGATTACATTCTTGTTTATATTTAATAAAACAAATTTGTGAATTATTGATTTTTGAAATCACATTTCTACAATTTGTTTTAACACGTTTTGTTCATCTTATGATTTAAGAAAATTACTTGATGGGAATAGATTTAAAGACATTCCAAAGTCTCCCAATACAATAAGAAAAATTGTCTCAGATTATGGAACAAAAATACGTAATTTATTAATAAACTATTTTTCAGCAATGACAGATGGAGTATTTAGTGTTACAATGGACGAATGGACATCGATAAGAAATCGTCGGTATATGAATGTAAATTTGAATGCCAAAAATAAATATTGGAATCTTGGACTTATTCGAATCAATGGATGGATGTCGGCAAAAAAAAGTAATCGAGTATCTGGAAGAAAGTTAGCAGGATTTACCATTAAAATGGATGATGTCATCTCGATGACTACTGACGGGGCTTTTGTTATGAAGAAAGCGGGAAAACTAAGCGGTCTAATGCATCAATTATGTTTAGCGCATGGGCTATAATTGGCTGTGATTAAAGTTTTATATAAAAAAAAATAAGCACCTTATCCCATGTTGAAGAGGATATCAGTGATTTACTTTAGAGAGATTTAGTAACAGTGCTGGTTTGAAAGTGATCCATAACGAATTGAATTTATTAATATGTAAAGCAAGATCAATAGTAAATTTGTATAAAAGATCTTTAAAAATGATAATCTTCAAAAACATATAAAGACGAATTTCGAAAAGAGCTTACTTTGTAAGGAATTCCTTACTGAAAATGCTTTTATGAAATTAAAAAGTTTGATTGATATAAAATCGGGGATAAATATCGATAATATTGAATTTGATAAGATCTCATTTACTGGTAAATAACCGGTAAACCGGCAATGGGAGAAATTATTTACCGTTTACTGATTATTGCAATTTTACGGTAAATTGCAAGCCTACAGTGTATCGACCAAATTATGAAGCGTATTATGAATAACTATTTTTATTCTTAGAATATTTTTTTTTAAATATTAAGATATTGATGACATCAGCATTGAACCCCTGATCTGATAATTACCCTTAATCGTCAATTTAAATTTATTGTACTAAAAATTAAATAAAACGATTGATCTACATTAATATTCTTGAGAAATGGGCCGGATTAATTTTTTTAAAAACATGGAGGAACAAAATAATAAAATGATTAAATTCCTCCCATTTAGTAGTTAGGTGCCCGCTGAGCATTCTAGAACACTAATTGAACTCAAAATTTCATATAAAATATTACATATCTAGAAATAATAGATATTGTTACATTAATATGTTAGTAATATTTTTGAAAACGTAATTAAAATATATTGTATCTTATTTCAGTGTCGCTGTCTGATGCAACTGTTCGTATGAAGATGTTGCAAAATCACATTCATCACTTGAAGTACATATTACGGATGCAATGGTGAGTTTACATTGTATTGAATAAGATTTAAATTTTCTTGTAATAAGTTTGTTGTGTTGTTACACTTGGGTCATATATACAAACAATGAAAACCTCAATCTAACATTATTGTTGTCTGTCGAACTGATTTTAGATGTTTTGGTATGATCGATGATTTTGTATTCGCGGAAAAAAAAACACTGTGTTGATGCCTCAGTCTTCGTATTCGCCGAATATCCCCTTGATTTTTTTCTATTAGCGAATTGTTCATACAAACATGAAAGTCGACGCTCTGTCAAGACTAAGAAGATAAAGACTGAATCGCTAAAATAATTAAAGACTTCATACTGAAAATTTAAATTCCACAAGTGCTTTGTGCTTGTTATTAAGAGGATAAAATAAATATATTTGAAGAATTTTTATTTTTTCTCGTATACGCGGTGAAAATTAATCCCAATAATTAGAAATATCATTTTTATCCATATTATTTTTGACTGAAAATGTTATTTGAATTATATTAAAAATTTCATTAGATTTGCGACGCACCGATTCATCCCATAGGCACTAAATAAATAAATTTTCAATTCCACTCAAAACAGTGAACTTTTGTAATCATAAATGTATCACCTAATGCTTTTTGGGTTCATTTTAATTAAGTAACCTTAATTTTTAACTCAACATTTTTTCGTGTTCGCGGACAGAAATTCCGGCTTTAAAATTCCATCACTGACGTTTCGCTTTAAGAAGTTTCAGAGATGCATAAAGTTTTCTCGGAATAATTTCAATATCATAAATCGATTTTTAATAGAATTTTTCTGTTTTCTCTGATAGAAGTCATGCATTTTTGACCTTACAACCCTTAACGTATAATACCATTTTATTATGCGATTGATATTTTTATTCGTATGCTTTATAAATCTTCATCTACTAAACTGAATAATCATAAATATAATTTAGCGTTTGAAACTATGGATAATAAAATTGCGGTGAATGCTTTCGCCACTAGTTTACATATCAAAACACATCAAAATTTATATATATAATTTATATTATCAACATTGTATTAATATTACAATGTTGATAATATAAATATTTTCGCAATTAGGATGTTTTCTCTATTGATTACATCATGTTTACAATAAGTTCGTTTTTTTTTAAAAGTAAAAAGATGTATCAAAGGGAATTAATGTAGTGAATGTCTAAAAAAAAAGTTTTTTTTCATTCGAAAGGTTTTTTTAGGGGCTGCGAAAAAATATATTCGATTGAGTCCCTAATAACATTTTCAATCATTTCCATGTCCTGACAAAATAAATTCGGGGCAGACGGTCATCATACAGAGGCTGAAAAAAAATTTAGATTATCCGTCCCTCGAATCGCTATACATACATATATACAAAGGAAAACATCGTAATTAGCCCGAGACATTTAAAATAACAAATACTCGAGGGTAAGATTTAATGTGATGTCGGTGCCGATACAAACCTTATTCTCGGCCATTAATATTTTCTTGAAACGCAATCACGTACTTTTTATCCGCTGGAGCGAAAAGGTATTTCGTTAATGAAAAAAAAATATTCGCAAAGTTTGTTTTTGGATATTTATTTCTTGCGTAATTTACAAGTTATTCATGTGTAAATTTCGTGAATGTGTTTGTAAGCGTTTCACTTTGTCTTAAGATGAGGCTTTGTCTAAACCAATAAGGCTGCTGCTTCTTCAACCCGGCATAAGTAGTAAAGTCTAATTAGAACCCCCCCGCAAACTTTGAACATTATTGGAAAATATGGGGTATGATTAGCGTTCATAATTTTATGTATTTCGACGAAATTTCACAATGATTCAATGTCAAAAATATTCAAACTGCCGGTTTAGTTTAGATCTCTAACGCGCTCGCGCTTTTCAAATATACTTAGCGTCTAAGCACACGACTAACTAAGTGATGTTGCTAATATTTATTAGGTAAAGCGGAAAGAGATGAAATTTTTGTTTGCGACAAGAAGTCAATCTTAACAAAAACTGTACAATATTATTCTGTTAAATATTTTCTGTTGTTATCTATAATATCCAGCCCCAGAATAGCTAGTTTTTCGTCAGATTCTAGCGGTTTTCCATTGCTATATTAATTCTAGTGATTTTGTACTTATTAAACATTTGTATTTTTTTTTATCTTGAAGCGAATGTTCCTTTTGAATTAAACTGGTGATAATTTAAATGTGCAACCTCAAATGAATAAAGTGAATGATGCTGAACTTCCAAATCAAGTTCTCTTTAATTGTCTTTCACAATATATCACTTTTGTAATAGCCTGATGATGTTTTAGCAATTCATAATGAATTATTTCTGAAACATCGCACCGAATACAAAAAGTTATTTTTTTCAATTAACAATGGTCCAGGGGTAGACATAGATACCTTTTTTAATGTTTCGATTTATTTTTCTTTCCTCAAATTGGTGTAAAAGATCTCTCGTCAACACTAATTTGAAAAAAAAGGGATTATTCAAATAATAAATATAGTTATTCATGATATGCTTCATAATTTGGTCGGTATTTTTAATTGTTTAACTAATCAATATGACGCGTAAATGGCAAGCGCACTCGCACTTGGCACATCGTACCGGATGCGAGCGAGAAAAAACATCGCGCCGTGGCTACCGAAGCGAATATTGTTGTTTTTCGCAATTGCAGACAATGATTATTTATAATATTTATTCTTTAGACTTTTTAAGACAAATAAGTTGTGACATGTAGTATTTATATTAAAGTTACTCGAGAAAATTCCAAAACTTTGAGCCTCAAATACACCCTATCGACACGGCTGGGTTAAAAAAACGGATTTGGTCAAATATCTTGATAAGTTGACAATGAAAAATCAAAGTCTTTTGACAATTCCTTGATTTTTTTAGCTGGATTTAGCTCTTTTAATTAGTTTAAAGTG
>JAGXCT010034941.1:74566-90244 GCA_022495035.1 Philopotamus ludificatus
TTTTTTAAAGAAAATATAGATGTATTCTTTTGTTTTATTAATATTATCAATTATTAATGAAATATTTGATCGGCTTCGAAAGAAAATATCACCTATGGTTTTTAGATACAACTTTTAATCATAGATTGTGAATATTGACAACAGATTAAAAATTATCATTATCGCAGAAACAAAATATATTTAAGGGGATTAAATATCATTAAAATTATGTTGAGATCAAGAATGAAATATCTGCAATAAACACAACTCATTTATTTCTGATGGATTGATGATTGAGTAATAATTGAAAATTAAAGGCAAGCGGCCTGCAAAATAGCTGAAATTTTCTCTGTATTCCGAAGGCGAAATTTAATAATTTAATTCAAGGAAATCCGCGGACATTTCTGTGACGTCAAATTCCAAGGCGGACGAAAGTATAAAAATACAAATAAATTTCCGCGAATTTTTTCTTTCGCATAACATCACGAATAATCCCTGGGCTATATCTTCGTAGCAAAAATATAAAGACGTACATAATGCGAATTTAGGAATTGCGGAGATTTCAAAACGTGTACATCTGCATCCTCCCATGAACTGACCCGTCCATAAATCTGACTGTTTTATTAAAAAAAATGTGACATATAGTACCTTCTGTCCCGTTGGGCAGCGGCAGCGGTAGACTGTTCTCCCTGCGCCAGACGACGCTGGGGGGCGGGGAGCCCCGCGCTGCACAGCTCAGGGTGGCGGAACCCCCTTCGCGGACCACCACGTCGGAGCTCGTCGCCGTGTCCACTATGTCAGGGGGCACTGAAAAAATATTCATCACCAACATCGGAATTATTCAAAGGCTACGTAATGGACGCCCTAATTCTGCCCAAAAAAATATTTCCGCCTCGTCGAAAACATCGATATAATTTATGCGATTAGACGCGCTCAAGATTACAAATTTGGCTGATCCTCTATAATAATAATAATAATAATAATTATAATTGATACCGGAAGCTCTTAGCAGAATCGTCGATTATGTCGTTTTGTCAACAAGAAGTTTGTTTGAGTTATTAGCATTGAATTATCTGTTAATTAATTTCTCTGGCACGATTTGAGGTTAGTTAAGCTTTCATTGAAATTAACACCGCGAATAGTTGTACATCCACATATTGTAATACAAATTAGAGTGCTAAATACCTACATACTATTACACAACATATGTTATTATATAATCATATAACATGGATTAAATGTGTGTATGTGTGAAATTATTATTAAAAAAAATTGAATGTATATTAAATTTATTGCAAATTTCCAGGATATTCGATGAATGTAAAAAACCTAAAAATGTGTTAGTTATTTCGTTTTTCCAACGTTAACTCTTCTCAATTACTGTCCGCCATCATTGCATATTAACGAGATGCACATTCCATTTGGGCTACCAATCAGTGGTTCGCAAAATATATGTTGGTCGTATATATCTGAAATGGAGAACGTGGCCAATTTTTTTATCATTGCAATATCATATTTAAATTGTCCATATTCATCGATGATCATATTTTAGATACTATTTACTTGTTATGACGCTGATAAATAAATAATGAACTGTTTTGAAATATCGTCGATGCCACAGCCCAGAATAGGATATGATATGATCTCTTGCAAATACCATTGAATACATGAGCGCAATTCTTAATTCCAACGTTGGGGTCAAAATTGACGAACAAATGCTTTCACGATTTTTCTCTAAAATAATTTATGATACCCTAAAAATAAGTCTCAGAATTCAACAGAAAAAAGAGATCTAATAATTATTTTCGCTAATATGCGTGGAAACGTGAAGAGTAGTCTGCATGAGGTTGAAACATGGGAAAAGATTACTGACAATTGTGTTATAAATTCACTACGAGCAAGCTACGAAAGGAGTGCATATTTAAGGAGAACTCTGTTGATGGACATGAAAATTTCATGCTAATGTTTCTGCATAAAATAGAGTACCAAGAAATTCAGATTGGAATTTCGAAAAGTTATAAAGATGTCTTAGATGCGTATAAAATATAATTTCTTTAGACCAATAACATTCTTATAAAAGAACTTCTGTGGAAGAATCAAAAAAATTTAGATGGTGAGAAGCTTTGTACAATTTAATAATAGATGCATAGTCTGAAGTCTGCAAAAAAATTACGAAAGATGTGTTAAAAACTGCCTAATTCTGTGGAGCAAGATTATAAATAAAAATGAATAATATTGTACAGTTTTTGCTTAAACAAAGTTTTTGTAACAACAAAAAAAATATCTTATAAGAAGAATCCTGTACTTAGAACTTCAAAATATGAATCTTAAATAACAAATATATTATTATTAAAATAAAAATGCAAAGAAAGCTATTACAATTGCGGAACATTCGGAATTGAATCAGATTCTTATTGAAACTAACGATAAAGATGCGTAGAGCTCGTATCAATAACAAGAAGAAATGACTAGTATGCTAAAGAAATATTTTATGAATTATTCCTAGTATTGAGTTTTCAATTTCGGAGTAATAGGAAACTATTCATGAGTTAATATAGTAATAATTAATTAACATTCACAACTGGACCAGATTGGGAGCTCCTGAATCGTTCAGCGCCCCAAAAATCGACAATTGTATGAAGAAAAAACAAGAACATGTAGATCGCCTACATCCCATAACGAACTAGATACCTAAAAAAGAAGTATTACATACTTCATGTGTATTTATCCTAGAAACCGTTTCCGCTTCTGAGGGATATTTGATTGACCCATATGTCGTATCAGTGACAATAAAAGAAAAAAAATGAGAAATTCTTTATTCAAAAATTAAATTATAATTTCCTTTGTTTTGTATGACTTTATTTCAACGTTAAAAAAAATAATTTGTAATCTATTTTGTAAAAACCTTTCGGTTTCGATTGTTAGAACGAAAGAAGTAAAATCGTGCTGTAATATTATCGGTCTTATTCTTTTAATTACTTCCAGGGGCGGCTCGTCCACATACACTGCGAAGCTGCAGTACTCCCAAAAAAATTGAGGAAAAATATATCTTTTATATTAATATATATGTGTCTATTGATTATTGTAGTGTTACGCTGCACGATGTAGAGCAAGAGCGCTGTCTTTTCGTCAACGCTTCTATCGTCGTGTATTGGATGGATGCGGGGTGGCAGCAGGGAGGGGGGGGGGAGAGATCCCGTTATAGTCACACGCCGCTCATTTTTGAAATATAATTCAACTTCATTTCTTTGGGTTGTTCACAATATTTAATTGCAGTCACAGTTCCACCCGATTTTAAAAGTTCATAGTATTACATTGAAATCCTACCAGACTTCTTTTTGTCAATAAAATTAGTTTTATGAGTATCCACTTTTTATCTTCGGTGGCTATAGTTGAGTGAGCCTTTAAAGAACACAGTCAGACATCCCTTTTCGCGCTGTTCTGTAGTCAGAATGCGTAGCATCCCCACGTTCAGCTTATTCACTCTTCCGATGCGATGTAGAGCTCTCGTCACGAAAGTTTTTGACATGTTCTTCTACAGTGGTATCTCGTATGTTATTATATTTTTATTATATTTAATAACCACATATAATTTATGATTATATGCCCTTTATTTTGTCTTAAAAGTCAAAATCTCTCGTATATTGTGTCCTTGGCTTTTCTGTATTAATAAATGTTGATGTTGAATATGCCTCTGATCATCACAAATGATTAAAGGGTGAAATGTTTTTTTTATTTCCTGAAAAATGCATTGAAATATTTACTTCGAAACGTCCGAAAGAGAAACTAATTATTTTGGTTATTCTTTCTATTAAAATAAATTAATATAAAGCCACAAACGGATGCGCCATAAATCATGGATGCAATATATGAGCCGACCTAATATGCAGAAGCTTGAATATGTAGATTCGCGGTTAGAAAAAAAAATATTTAGATAATCACGCAAATCGGTTCAACGCTAGTAATGTAGCTTTTAACCCTTTAATCGCCAAGCCAATTTATGGATTTTTACCGTACGCCGTATAAACTTCAAATAAAATGAAACGGCTTAATATATTGACATTCTAACAATCACATTGCCTTCAAAAGATGTCTATGTATTAATTTTCATTTAAAAATATTATATTAATTCATAAATAAATTCGTAGTAGCGTTTGCCGTGGCGCTGTTGGTTAGCCGGTTTCGCGTGCCTGCACGCCGTGGCGTCTAAACGGTTGAGGCCCTCAATATGTCTCATAGCATCTTCTTTTGTTGGAATTGGATAGATTAAGTTTACTTCTTCATCGCCAGATAATTCTTCGTCGGATAAGTTTTCGTGGATGTGACTGTCCACTATAGTATCGATAATCTTGACTTCAGATGTCATTACGTTAATGTCGAGGTCCATATAATTTTGTAAAGTTTCGGTAGGAATTTGTTCCCAGCCATTAATAGCATTGGGCGCCGTAATTTCTTTTTACCGTGTTTTTGACTCCGCCGAGGCTTTCACCGCTAGTGTCTTCTATTGTATCTTTTTGTTGCTAACGATTCCAACTTTTCAATCGTTAATTCTTCAATTTCACATCATCCCCTAACAGTGTAATTCATTGCATCTATAATTACCTTAACATTTTTGGGTTCTTCTCGTCGTTCTAATTTTGATAATAATAATGGTATCAGATTTTTGAAATATTTAAAAGCACAGATTTCTTCCAATTTCTAATGGCTGCAGGTTTACTAGTACAGTTTCGAGGAAAAAAGGTTAATTTTATATTCCTCAGTGTTAAATTTGTTGGATATTTGTTTGATACTATATGAATTTGTTATCAAAGATCAGTGAGCATATTTTTATTTAATTTCCCCCCACGACAAGTTTCACCCTTAAAGTCTAATATGTTTGAGGAAAGAACAATATTAAATTAAAATATTTTTATTTGAACCATCCTTACCGACTACTTGAAGAAATCCCAGTTGGCTCCTCATGGGCTCCGTGTTTAGCTGACACATGTACCAGCCTCGATCCGATTCGCGCAATTCGCGCACGTGCAACCGCCACGCGTGCCGGTCTGCCTGCGACACCCCGATTCTGTGGTTCTTCGTGATCACGTGGCTGGCTATCGTCAGGATGGTCTGGGTGTCGACACGTAGCCACGCCACCTGGACGCAAATTCAATTTCAGAAGATTGCAAATAAACGCCGTTAAATAAGAAGTTTGCACGAAACAAACACCAACCTTAAAAGTCTGAAGATTATCGACGATGCATGTCAGAATGGCTTCTCTTCCCAGCGGAATTGTGACATTGCTGATCGGCTCTCCGAAACTTGGCGACTCTGAAACGACGGAGATATGAGATTGAAAAAGATTCCTACACAACTATAATTTCGAGTGGGAATAAATGGTTTTTCGCCGGTGAAAAGTTGTTTTGATAGGAAAACGGATGTGAGTGGAGTACGTCATATGGCGACACAGGAACATTTGGAGCGTAAAGTTGGTCCAAAGTTAGATCGATGGAGTATTGGCGCTAAATGGAGCGACCCGGCTCCGGATTAAAACTGCCCAAGCTGTTGCACTTCACTCTACCGTGAAAAACTATCTCTGCACTTCTTCATCTGCGACGGCAAAAACCCCCCCGCCACCTCAGATCAATGCCAATTTATATTCCCTGGCACTTCGATTCGGAGCAATATAAAATTTTCATAAAACTTTATGTAAAATAGATGGCATCGATACAACATGTTTATGTTTTACTCCACTCAGTGTTGTTATTTAATATTAAGCTTTCACTCGATTAGTATTGCATATATAAAATAATATTTTCCGAATAGTTAAATAACAAAATGATAACTCTAGTCGGCTGTTGAAAATATTTAATTGTAACGATGTAACGATTTTTGCGAAAACACAAGGCTTTAGTTGCATCACATGGTTCGGCATTTAACGAATGGAAATTTTATAATTGCCCTCGGTGTAGTTATGCTAATGAAAATCATTATACTCTCTCGTCTAATTTAAAATATTCAGATTACACTGTTTCTAGCAGAAATTCGAACTAAAAAGGGTCTTGTCTGGACGATAAAGAATCACTAATGGTTAACCGCAGTTGTCTGTTGAGAATCTAAATTGATACTTGCTTAGAAATGCGATTCTGATCCTTTTTTGCTCCGTGGATCTTATATTAATATCTAGAAAATTGATTTTCAAAATAATATATTAAATTGACATTACGAAATGGGCGATATTTGCTGGTCCGCCGCAATATTATTATTATATTATAATGTGCGGCCTATTTTAAATAGAGAACGACTTGACATACGAAAAATTTGCAAAAGGTCACATAGGGAAAAATGTCACCGAGAGAGGGTGGCCGTCGGAAAGTCTATGCCAACCCCCCACAACCCTCGCAAAATTAAGCAAAACCCTTGACTAATGTATTTTTATGGCAAACCTGGGAGTGAGAAAAAATAAAATTTCTAATCAAAATATACAACGTATGCTTTTATACGTAAATTTTATATTCCATTAATCAGAGTGAAATGATGATAATTTATTTTCGCATAAATATAATAAAATTTTACAGGTAGTTTTACGTCAATGAGCGTATTATTGTTAAATGTAGCATTTTATCTAGGCTCGGTGATGGAAATGTTAACTTATCCGGCTTCGCCACTGAAAATCGCGGGCATATATTTTTTTGCATGATCAAAAGTTTTCTTATTACAACGACAAACTGACCAATAAAAACCATAATAAAAATCCTAAACGTAAACAGCTTTGTTTATGATATGTTTTCATACTGAGGAAAATAGTCGGAAAATTATCATGGCAAATTTGTTAATTTTATATTAACGTTGATGAGAATCTCCAGATACCCTAACTTAACACCGTAATGTAACAAAGCACATCTGGAAGCCACCGTTGATCAAAGTGCATAACTTAGTGCTCATGATGGATATACGGTTTGATTAACAAAGTTCGCGTCTTATTAAAAATAACGTAGTTTTCCGCAGCTCGGGTTTATAATAAATTTTAGAGACCCAGCCAGGTATAAAATTAATTGATTAAGAATATAATATCTAATATAGGATGTGTGTATAGACATTTTAAATCCATATTTATTATACAATATTTAATAATTCATATTATATATTTAGGATACCGAAAATAAAACCATTTTAATAATTCTTTTTATTATAGATTTTTGTCTCTTAATGAGTGCCTCAGCGTCATGAAAATATATGAATTCGAAGAAACCAGATATGCTGAATTGCGAAGATTATATCTATTTTTTTGTACTTAATATATAAACAGTTTATTTAACTTATGCGTTTTTAAGCTTTTTCACCGAGCAGCATTAAAATACGAGCTTTTTCAATAATTCCTCAAAGCATTGCCGAGAATTTAATTCCACAAGAGTCTTTGGCGGGTTATTATAATATTTTTAGAGTCGCTCTGACATTGAAGTTTCTTTAAATCACCCGACTTAAATCACTGAAACCCTTACTAACATCTTTCACTATGAAAACTGTACCATAAACTTCCACAATGGTTTTTGTCGCGTTAATGGCGTTTAAGTCCCGATCTAAAAAAATAAAATATATTGTATAACGTTTCTGGCTTAGACATTTCACTCTTAATAATTAAATTGAATTAATGATACATTAAATCTAAGCAACGGTACTAAAAATAATACGACATTTACTGTGGTGTGTTCGTGGCGTTTACAAATAATGGTTTTATGTTCGATATCTTAAATATATGTAAAATAAAAATACGTATATATACGGTATTAAAATAACGGGTTTAATTTCTCCTGTAGATTTCCTTATAATTAATATTTTGAACTAACGATTATTTTATTGCTTTCAGAATAAGGTTTTGGATCAGTTCCTTCAGATGTTTTTCTTTGAATTTATTGGTAAGCCTCACTATTATTTAATTTTATTTCTTCTTACTATTTGATGATATATGAATGGCATGATAGAAAAAATCAAAAGCCCCTTTCATTCGTATAAAGGTTCAATAAAGATTCTAATTTTTATTTAATTCTAATTTGCGGTGGCGATGCGTTACTCACACTTACATTTCTTACTAGCCAGTGCCATAAAGAATTCCCAGAATTCATAGATTTCATGGAACGTTAATCTATCCGAGTACTAACTCAGCCTAGTCGCAGTTAACTTACGTTATCGTAATATATTATATGTTACCTATAAGCCAGTAAACTGATTAATTATGAAAAAAAGTGAAACGTCACAAATCTTTATTGTTTGTTGCGTTTTATTTGTCTCCACTATTATTTATTGTTTTTTTATTCATATTTTTTAATTTTTGTCGAAAATTTGATTCTATATAATTCTGATACGCATTGTAAACACATTAGTTCATTCGTTAGAAATTTGTGGAATATTACATTTCTTGACAATCCTTTTAATATTGCCATTGTTCTATTGTAGCAATTGCTTGTGTAATAATTTGTTCTTAATGGTGTACTTCAAAGTTTTAAACGATCTGAAATCTATTGAAATTATTGTGACTTTATTAATGTATCGCAATTTTAAACAAAAATTGAAACAGTCGTAAGTCATGTTAACGCATTAGAGTAATATAATGAACGCACGATTATTCGTGTATATATTTTACTTATATTATTATACGCATCATATTGATTAGTTAAAACATCCAAAATATCGACCAAATTATGAAGCATATCATGAATCACTTTTTTATTCTTAGAATAATCTATTAAGTTATTGAAGAATCCCCCGCAATCAACATTGATTGAAGGATTTTCGAAGATTTGGTTAAAAACTAAAGCATTTCTATTGGATAAAAATTCTTCTTCTCGTCCAAATAATAGCATATAGAAAACAGACAAGACCTAATGTCACGTTTTTAATCCAACTCATGGATCAAGGAGTTATTTCTTTAATGAAACGACATTACCGTACTTGGAACCCTTTGTGACGAAGTTGACGACTTAATTAAATTCTGTAAAAAAAATGACGCTACCGAATGCGATACATAGAATAATTCAACCTCGATAGAAAATAAAATCAGCAAGGCAATTTGAAACAAGCGAAATGTCTGAAATATCTGAGCTAATGGGAATTATACTAGGCTTCGATAATGTCAAAACGTTTAGTAGTAGGAAGAAAAAAAATCGTGTGATTCGAATTTTTCACGCATTAGTGATGCTAATATCATTTATAATCACAGTTTACTGAAAAAAAAGAGAATACATGTAAAGTAGAAGAAGTCAATCCTAGTCATAATACGGCATTAATTTATCTTGATAATTTATTGGGTACATCTACTAAAGGGAGTTCAAATATAAAAGAATAGATTCTAATGAAAATTTTCGTCGAAAAATGTAAATGTAATAATATTTTCACACGAAATTATTAGTTCGGATTATCGCCGCCGTTATTCCGGATAATCGAGAGTTGACTGTATTTATTGCGTTATTTGTAGTGAAAAATCGAAGTTGTCGGATATGAAAAAAGAAACAATTCCGCATTTTCGTATCACTTTAAATAATGAGATTTGAAATAAAATGGTTTTTATTTTCTTATAAAAAGTTCCATCCCCGCGTGACTAACATTTATATTTTGATGTACCGCGTAAACGGGTATGTGAATACATGGCGCTAGTACGGTATTAGCTTACATAACGTGAAAGATGTCACCAAGTTATTTCGAATGAAAAGTGGGAGAAATGTTGGCGTTTGTTACAACAGGAAAAACTTTCGCCACGATTTGGTTGGTTAGTGTGTTGTAATGAGGGCACGTTCGCACAATTTGTTAGGCGAAATAAAAACGTGCTAGAATTTATTTGCAAATTTTCAAGAAATCTCGACTTTAATATTGATACGCAGCCGCGGTGAAACAGTGACAAAAATAAATGAGCTTAAAAAAAAGTCACAATATTATTTCACACTTTTCATATATATTTATTTAAATAATATTATTTTTATTGATTTTGTATGAAAAGTTTAAATCCCTCGAAATGCTCTATTAGCATATAGACTTCTTTTGTTCCGTAAGTTACGCAATTTTAATGGAAAACAGCTTTTAAACGTATGTATATCATAGTAACAAGCTTCAAGTTACATAAGATTTTTTTTTAATATAAAAAAACGAATAATAGACTCAGTGAGCTTGTTAAAAGTTTTTTAAAACCTTTCGTCATACTCTTATAGCTTTGAGGGGTTCGTTAATATCTACAAAAGCGGCGTAATAAATTTATTTCGCATAATCGTATTATTCTTGAAGGAGATTGAATTAATATTATTATTTGTAAATTGATAGAAAAATGCTTATTTTATAGAGTACAGCAACAAGAGTCAATAAAATAAGGATTTGTAAAATTGGCTTATATTTTACGTTTTCTGCATTTCAATTATTCTACAGGGGTGGTAAAAGTCTAGACCGAGATACGGCCGTTCTAGCTAAAGGACGCTGAGTGAAATTTATGTTCCCTCCAGTAAAATTACTCTCAACTTTATTTCCACTTTTTAATTCGTTTTTATATTTTGGTTGTAAATTTAACAAGTTAACAAACATGCAAGAAATTCTAATTACGTTAAATTAAAGTTTATAAAAATGCCGTGTACAAAAATACAAAACCACTGATTTAAATTCCACGTCGGGTATAAATTAACAATAAAATTATTAATAATTAAATTTACACTTATTAAAAAAATATATGTATATAATTTATTTAACATTTTGCATACGTATATTGTATAAATCATTTAAGCTAAATACGTAAACTGTGAAGAACCATAGAATTTGAGTTATGCACAGCTTGAACCTGTGAAGGCATAGAATTCGCGAGTTTGTGCAATATACCCGCCGATAACTTTCCAAACATTTTCAATTGTTTTTTTTTTCCAGAGATATTAAAACCTTTGTATGTAATCTTTAATAATTGCTTACAAGTTTTTATCTGATTTTAATTCAGATTTTTTTCAGCATTTCACAGATTTGATATTTAGTTTTTTTCTTTAAAATTTTCTGAAAGCCTATTCTTCAACTTAACTTAAGGAAAAGTCATTTAGCAAACATTGAAACTTAAACCTAGTCAGAAATTTTTATTTTCATAGATGATTCGTTGATTTTTAAAACAAATTCAATTCAAACAAAACAAAAAATTTAAATGAAAATATTTTAATGTTTTTGTAAATTTTCAATACAAGGTAACTTCCATTAATTGGGTGGGAATACGTTCCGAACCATATCGCGATAAGCGAAATTTCGCGAACGACCTTAATTCAATTTAAAATAAATCATTTTATTAATGAAAAAATCTTAAAAACACTTTATTACTGAAATGAACATTATTAAAAATAAAAAAATATACATAACTATATAGCGATATATGAATAAAAACAACACCGTTATGATGCCTTAGCCTCTGTATTCGCAGGACATGTTTCTCTGCAACTTATTCCTTATTCCCGAGGATGAAAAAACATGACAGTTTTGCAATCTTAAGTTGATTTGGAGACAAAATTGCTAGAGAATCGAAATGCAATGTCGAAAATGCAGAGTATTCCATGGACTAGAAGAGAAAGTAATGTGAAGGAACAAGATCAAGAGAGTATGAAGGAAGTGGCAAAACTTGCTAGTTTTACTTCGGATTCTTTTCTTGGATCATTCTTGCTTTTTGAATGTGTACATTTTTGTGGATGTTAGATTTTTATTTTCTTGTTTGAACTTTCCAATTGTTGAGAGTAAACATCTGCAGCAATTGTTTCATTTGGTTTTAATAATTTATAATAAATTATCCTCTTACGTCATCCCACCAAATGCACAAAATAACTTTTTGAAGTATTAAACTAAACTTAGAGGTCGAAATGGGGGTTTGTTTCAGAGAGAGCCATTGGCTTTTTTGACTTATGTTAACGTAAACGATTCATAACTCATTTCCAGTTACAATTTGGTGTAAAAAGGGTCGAATTCTTTGTCTCGATGACAGAGAGTTGCAAGTGTTTCACCACTCTTTTTGTTATCTTCGGATAGTATGTACGGTGCCTAAATTCCCATCCTATTTATTTACTAATGCATTGCACATATGACTTACAGAGAACCTCGGAGATTTGGGTCTCTGCGATAATTCCTCGATGGTTATTCGAGGATCCGACTCGATTAGGGAACTCAATATGTCAACATCAAATTTAGGAGTTCGTCCAGATTCAGGTGCATCTTTCAGATTTCTATTTCCCGATTTAAATCCTTGAAACCTAAATTGACATGCTGTCAGCACTACTTCATAAATTTATTTAATAAATTTTACTACTCATAAATAATATTAAACAATATGTCTAATCAAAAAAAACTTACAGACATCCATGCTTAATTATGTCTAGACACAAACTGCACTTGAACATTAGGTTATAAAATATGCGACTTCTTTCGGGTCGCCCCTAATTTTATATATCTGATAGGTACTACTACTCTGAAGGAAAATAAATAATGATTTTTCTAGAAAAACAATATTTTGCCTAATTTTTTGACCCTAGTACGTGTAATTTCGCGATGAGATCTCGAATAATAAAATTATTACATATTTTTTCCTGGTATTGTTGGTGATTTGTTGCAGGCTAGTCCATTGATTTTCATCAACACGCGGCATACCGTGCGGTTCCATATGGAAAGCCCAATTCAGTATCTGGCTAAACTCCGAGGTAACTATGTAATTCCAGTCATGTGTATGCTACATTTGATTTGAGAACAAAGATTGTAAAATACTGGGCGTTTGTAAATTGGCAATATCAACCTTGCCGAGATGTATTTTTGTGCGTGGTTGAGATTTGTTTTTGGGAGGATTGGAAAAATACTGCTGCGTGTACCGTGTGGAGGAGGAAAACAATGGGCCGACCATGAAAATAATATGAGTAGAAAAAAGAGCACATGTCGGAAATAATAAAATACCTCTCATTTGCGGACATGAATAATACTGGGGCGCTCAGTATACCCAGATTGAATGTTGATATGTTTATTTTACATTGTGCGGAAACACAAAACATTATTCTGTGTCAGCGCCGCGACGCCTAGCGCCGTGCCGGGCGTCGCGCTCCCCTCGAATGAAATTTCATAAGAAAATCTTGAATGAATTACACCGGAACGTATAAACTTCTGATATATTAAATCCCAAAATTTATGTTTTATTCGATTTATTTTATATTTATCATATCTATTTTAAGTACAGCTACAATAACTCGAAATAACACAACGTATTATCTGAATATAATGGCTACATTATCTGAATATAATGGCTACAGACTATCGGAGTATATCGAGGACTATTTAATTAATTCAATTATTGATTATCCTCGACAAACTCTTCCCCATTATATGGGATGAGTTCGTTTCTCTTCGTATTTCCTTTTTCATATAAAGCGATCAGAATTACGTAATTAGTCAGGACATATAATAATTCATTTCTCTAATACATCATTAATAATTATTTAATAACTTATACGTTATTTTTTTAGCTGAATTTAATTTCGGTTAAATTCCGAAAAATCTCCTTTTATTCCATTGTTTTTCTATACAGATGTTAACTCATCTTCATTATCCTATAACAAAGAAATTATTACCACAAGGCCAAGCTGCATATATAAATAAATACTATCACAATAGAAGCAGAGGACAGATTAAGCGAGTTTCGCCAGTACGAAAAATATATAATATATTTATAAACGCCATACATTTTTTTTTATATTCATTACATTATTAAAATTAAGTATTAATGCAATAAATGTCTTAAAAATAATTGGTTGGCATGCTCCGAATTTTTTCGTTTTATTAAAACTTGCTTATCCTGGGATTCATTGAATGTTAAACGTTAAAGAAATTGAGCTATTATCATAATTATTGGCCATTAAAGGGGTCACTGGGGAGGACCGCACTCTTGACTTATAAAAGTAAATTTTTGATGAAAATTAAATTGTTCAAATGAAACGATTCCTCTTTAATATTAATGTGGGCAATTTCATGACCGAAAGAGCGGAATGCGTGTATTAATTTTTCGCAAAAACTGTATTAAATATAGTGTCCGGGAAATATATTAAATTAAGGGTCGGAAAATATACCTGAAACTGTCGGATTCGGTATTTTTATTACGACATGAATCTTGCATACGCGAACATCTTGCTTCACCAGCAAAATAGGACTTTTGTTTGTGGAATTTTGCACATAATATATGCTGCATATTCAGCGGTGGATAGATTTTCAGTCGTATATTTTATAGCGGAAATTTTTACGCTAATTTTTTTAATAGTTGAAGCGTTACATGTTGAAATTTTTCCGGTTTATATTCCGCTTCTGAAGTTAGAATATTTCACAACTTTTCCAAGTCGATAAAAGTACAAGTTAAATATTGAAAGTCAAATATTATATTTCTTATCTGTAGTCTTTTACGAATTTAGAAAGTTTGGTCAATTAGCGGATAAAATAGGGTGAAAAAAGTAAATTCAGTGTACCGCAGTTATAAATTACTTCGCAAAGTTCTCACGTCGAGAAAAGAATAACATTTATTTAATAAATTTGGCTCGTTTTTTTTCAAAATACTTGAAAAACAAAAGTGTTTACATACACTTCTGTATGTGTATGCGATATGTACGTATCTGGGATGTATTCTATCGAATATTTTCAAAGCGCATTCCGGTGTGGCTGCAATTGGTGATATATTATGTACGACGCCATTCATGCTCTTCAATCGCTATCTTCAATATATTTTTTTAATAAAACGCGTATAGTAATACAAAAATATTTACGGCATTCAGGTATTTCAATTTGAAACTGCAATATCAGAAGTGTTATTAGTATGTGTTGCGGAAGTTTTTTAATGGCAAGTAATAATGGAGTTGGCCAAGTGTATTTGTGCAAGCAAACGCTGTACAATAAAAGCTTTCGTTTATCCCATAAACATATTTCAATTGGTGTATGCTAATATAAAAAATAATAATTTTACAACTGTAATTATTTACTGAATATTTTTATTTCTTATTGGCCATAAAAATATAATGTCCGTGACACCCGTCATTTTTTCCAAAATTAAATCGTATAGATTTAATTTCATTCGAGAATGGTTTATGTTCATATAAAAACGATACTTTTACCCGTTTCATGACTAAATAAGTTTCTTTTTAATGCTATGCATATTTATTGCAAATTTGCTTTTAAATTACAACGCGAACTTGTAAATTATGTTACGGGCACCGAAAAGAAAACCAATATTTGTATAATCGACTTGTGTAACGTGAATATTTTATCAATATATATTTTGCTATATCATTTTCTATAACTTTTTGCAATCTCTCTGTTGATTTTTCGTTTCTTTTTTAGTAAAAACTTGCTAAACTATATGATTTCCTACCTTGTTTTTGTCTTTCAAATATTTATCACTTAATTCAAATCGCTATAATCAAAACTGTTTTTAAACTGCCCGCATTGATGACGTTTCGAATCCCTGTTCCAAAAACTATTATGTAATAATATATATTTCGAAGTTCAAGATTTAATATTATATTTATGACAAAAAAAAATTAGAGCATAGAGTAAATTAAAAAACTTCAAGGCCAAAATTCGTCCTCTAATGCAAAATAGTAATAGTTATATTTTCGTTTCTCCTAATCAAGCCGTGCCGATGGAGTATATTTAACCCTTTAATCGCCAAGCCAATTATATGGGTTTTTACCGTACGCCGTATAA